>VYZV01010762.1:146889-209317 GCA_013401275.1 Pandion haliaetus
TCTCCCCTCCCTTCTCCGGACCTCCCGGCAGCAGCGCGGGCAGGCGGGCAGGCAGGCAGAGCCTCCGCACCGCCCCGCGCTGCCCCCGCCCCGCGCTGCCCGCCTCGCCCCAGCCCGGCCGCTGGGCTCCCCGGCTTTGACGAGCAGGAAACTCTCCGTTTCCTTTGGGGTTTTGGTTTTTTTTTTTGGGGGGGTGGGTTGCCCCCCCAAAAAGGGGGTCCGGGGGGGGGAGGGCAGAGCCCCCCCCCCGAGAGACGTCTGTGGGTCTGGGGGGGGGCACTGGGATCCCTGGGGACCGGGTCAGGCTGGGTGCGGGGCAGAGGGTGCCCGGTGCTGGGGCTCAAGCAGACTCCCCCCTGGGCCCAGGTGGGGTTTGGTAGCCATGGGGGTGCGCTTTTTATTCTTCACTCATTCTCCGGTGGCCTTTGCTCATCAATAAAAATAATTGTCATGGGGATTAGTTCTCCAGCGCCAGGATTCCCTCCCTGGCCAGGGCTCACCACCACGGGCAGGGACCAAAACCATCCTCGGCGGTGCCGGTGCCACAATACTGACAGGTGAGGCGGGACGGTGCCATCCTGACCGCCTGGGAAGGTGCTGTGGGGCAGAGGAAAGAAAACACAGGAGAGTGACAGGGCTGTTCAGGCGGCTGCGGTCTGACGGTCACGTTCCTCCCAGTTTCCCAGTTTCTGCTTCTGTTGGACCCCTCGAAACGGGTCGGACATCTACTTTTGGCAACTCTGAGTGTTTGCCTTTTGTCAGGCGCTTGCCAACTGAGCTGCGTTTTCAGCACTTTAACTGCACCTCCGCTGAAATGGCAGCTGCCAACGACAGCCAGCTTATGATTGTGGTGACGCTACAATGGATATTCATTTCTTATATCCCTGTTTTATTTTGTGTGTGTTTGGTGCTGCCTGGGCATTATAAGAAATCACAGCAGTTTTCTTCTTACGTTCATGTGAGCAACACCCAGCTCCTGACAGGCCTCCGAGCTCTGCAAGAAGCTGCCTCCCCAGCTCGGGGATTTCCAAATCTTCACCTCCGACTCTAGGATTCGCAAAGTGTAACTGTGGGATCATGGTACCAGCATGTTCACCAGCATCTTGGAACAACTTCGCTCGACAGCGAGCGGGCTACGAGAAACAGTAGAGCCCAGGTCCCTGCACTGCAACTGTGTCAGGAGAAAAATAAATCCCTGGGAACGCTGGTCTTGCCTCCGCTCTCAGAGGCCTGCCAGGCTGCGACAGTGAGTTCAGGGCTATGAGGTTGCCTTTAAATCTCAGGAGGCACAACAGCAGAGTCGTCCCTTGTGATGTTTAGCATTTTGGACTTGCATTTGCTGGTTTAGGAGTAGCCAGATCTTGTGTGCCCCAAAATACCAGTATTTCTCAAGTCTTTTACAATGTCCTGGCAGCCCTAGCCCCCTTAATCTAATTTTAGAAAACTTTGTAGGGATTTTATATTTATAAACACTTGGTACTTAAGTATTATTTCCCTCACCATAGCAACAGCTCCCCATCGTAGCATTTGTTATACGGTGCTATTGCATTGGTGTATCCCTGTTTTGAGTGAGAAAGCCCTGAAGCCCCTCTCTCTTGTGCCTGTTTCCCTACACCTTGCGAAGGACTGAGGCTCCTGCCTGTCCTGACTCTCTTCCCGGAGATGGGGAAGAGCCGTACCACCAGCTGCTGCTGGAAACGCGCCGGTGGCCCTGGGGTTTCCACCACTGGTGTTGTCAGTTGATGCACCTGCTCAGGCCACCCCCTTCCGCGGACACAAGCTGCTGATTCTTCTGCCGTGGCATAGCCGACCTCATACCTACGGACCTGTAGTACCTCCACAACAGTCCTGAGTGCCATCCCCACGCGGCACACAGGCCTTCGGCGGCTCCAGGTACCCGTGATGTGCACCTGATGCATGCTTGCTCTTGCTCAGCACCTCCAGCGAGCGGTGGGGAGGAGCTGGGAGCGGGCGCCCAGCTGGCCTGCAGCCATGGCTGTGCTCCGCTCTCACTGGGGGCCAAGGTGCTAGAAGTGCAAGAATGGCAGGATTTCAAGGAGTTTGGCCAAGCGGGGCATAAACCAGGCCAGGGACCACTGCCAGGAGGAAATCAAGCGTAAGAATACAAGAGCAGACGGGCACCTGCATGCTTCCCAGTCCTTCCAAAGAGTAAGGATTTGCTCCTCTCTCAGACGCCAGCCCAGAAGGAGCCTGGGCACTGAGACACCTCCAAAGTCCATCTGCAAAAATCCAGGGTGCTCCACAACTTGGAGCAATCCCGGAGTGACTTGGGCACATACCTCCTGGTGCTGGGGGTTGTCCCCCCTGCCTGCAGGAATGGCACGGGTGCCTGGAGCACTTCAGAACACCAGCGATGCGGATTGAGTGTCTACTCGACACCTGGGCTTCAAATGGTGATTTGAACCCAGGGCAGTCAAGGTAACGTGGCTGTAGAGGCTGTCTCGTATGAAGGAAAGAAATTTGAGAGAGCGATGCAAAAAATAAGGAATAAAAGCCAGGTTAAATGACAAACAGATGCTTCGGATAATTTCAGCTGGGCATGATCACATTTTTTGACACTCCCTGGTATTTTAAGCATACTCTAGAGAGATGCTGTTGGTTTGAAAGTTTACATATTATAGCTCTGTATCTCTGACCAGTGAATATTAAAATATTAATTAGGCTCCATGGTGTGTGTTTGTGGTCAGTTTGCCTTTCAGAGGGAAGGACTGCTGTGGCATAGCTCACCCTCATGAAGAAAATTTGCCTCTGTTTAAAAGGCATCATTTTTCCCCAGCGTGGCTCTAGGTGGGAGAGCAGAGAGGCTGCTGGTGATTGGGGGAGTCAAAAAAGCCCACCTTTTTAAATTTCCATCTGCGCCCAAATGCAGTTTGAAAGCACCCAGTTGCCATGCTCTCCAGCAACAGATTTCTACGAAGGCTTTGTGTTTTCTCCTCTTGAGTTATGGTTCAAAAAATCTGCCTTAACAACATAATCTGCTTGGGAATATATGTAATAAAATACCAATGTGGCTGCTAAGGTGGTATGAAGGTTACTGTTCTAATCACTCAAAACGCAGTCGGGAGCAAAGTTACAATTCTCACAGTAATCTGGCCACGTTACATCCCCCGTACATCTTGCGAAGCGCCATTAACATCAAGAGCGACGTATTAAGGCACATAAATTTAAAGGCAGGCTAATAGAAAACACTAGTTGCGTGCTTAAGCGCGGCATATTGAGAGCCTGCGTCAGATCGTACCGTAGCGTTTGTAAACCCACCTGCATGCTATGGTTTTTCTGCCAGAGGAGAGGACGCTCTCCCCGGGCTGCAGTGCCGGCGTGCCGCTACGGCTGGCTCACGGCAGTGATGGACGTCCCCTCCGCACTTGGCCGAGAGACTTTCCGTCCTGCAAGGCGACGCCGCTCAGGGCCGAGATGATAAAAACTTTGCGGCTGCCCCGCAGGCCAAGTATGCTCAGAGGATCGCGAGGTATGTCGCAGAGAAAGAGCTGCTGTTTCGCTCGCCAGCAGCAGCTTGGCTATGGTAGGGGCATTGCGGCAGGATGGGAGCAGCGGGAGGGCTGGGCCGAAGCGGCGGCTGCCGCCGTCTCTCCCCTGCCCCGTGGCTCCCTTTTGCAGGGTTGTGGGGTGCAAGGCTTCCCTGCGGGGAGTTTCTAAAGTCTGCCGGAGCCCGATGGTGCGCGGAGCTGGCGGGGTTACCGAAATCATTCCTAAGCCCTGTAGGAGTGCCAGGCGAGATTTCTCACAAAGTAATTTTTTGATACCTTGGTCTTAAGGGACAGAGTCTGAAATATTTTGGGGACGCTTGACTTTCAGAAAGCATCCTTTCTCATTGGCCTTCACATAGAAGCTTTAACAAAAGACTTTAGGCTTGGTGTCCTTCTGTAGTTCAGAAGCAGTGATAAACAGCTTATGCTATAACCCCTCCTCTTGAGGAGCTTACAAACGCCGTGTGTGCAGGGCTGGTAATGTAGCCAAGGATGTGTTTATTTACCCCAGCCTTTCCCTCCCCCTTTCTTTTTGGTTTTCCTTCCAAAGAGCCACAACAAGTCGGTATAACACATAAGGTAAAGGAAATGAATGAGGACGAAAGTAACTATCTCCATGTTATGTTGTTACTCGGATATACTTACAGCATGCTGGCTACAGATCAGTTTTAAGTTGCTGGGGTGGGAAGGGAGATTCTCCTCCTGTATACAAAAATAAACCCGATCGACTATCCATTTGTAAAACCCCAGATTTTAAGGGCCAAACAGCCGTTGCAACTGTTCAGCCTTGCCCCTGTGGGTGACAGGCTACCGCCTTGTACCCAATAATTCCTGCATCAGAGCCATCGGCGGGGCGCAGGCCCACCACCTCCCTCTCGGGAGAGATGCCACCACTGCTGGGGGTGAGTTGTTCCAGAGCTTGATGTGCCTGACGGTGAAACGTGCCCCTTATTTCTAGTCTGCAGGCGTCGAGTTTTGGCTTCCAGCCACTGGATTGCATTATGCCTTTGCCTATTAGATTAAAGAGCTATCTACTATCTGAACTATTTCTCCTGTGTAGGTATTAATAGATCATGATCAAGGCACCTCTTAACCTTCTCTCTGAGAAGTTAAATAGACTAAACTTCTTTATCTCTCACAACGAAGTGGGGTTTTCTGGGCTTTTCATCATTCTTGCCAGTCTCTCCAGCCTGCCTGATGTCTTTTTGGAAACATGGACCCCACAAGTGCAGAGAGCATCGCAGGACTGACGGTGGGAGCAGCTGTGCTAACTCATCTCAGCTAAGGATCCTACCTTGGCTCGGCACACCTACTTAGCCCACCGTGATCCCCACACCCTTGTCACCAGCCTGGGCTGATGGCCCTCTTAGCATCCCGTCTTACTCCCGAGAAACCTCCCAAGAAAAGGTCAAACCTTACGAGCTCCTGGGGTCTGCGTTACTCCTAGCACAGTAACAATGTAAATGGGATGCAGTGCAGTTCTCTCCCAGCCTCACTGCTCAGCTCCCAGCCCCAGTTATCCCTCCCAGACATGTTTCCACCTCCCTTGAAGGCAGGTCAACAGGAAAATCACCTGCTGATGGAGAGACAAAGCCAGTATCAAAAGCCGTATTGGACTGTCACATATCATTGTATTTTTGTTTTCTTCTCTAAAAGTGTACGTCAGGCTTCATGGTCTTAAACATGCCCCATAAATCACACTGTAACCAGGTCAACACTTTTACGTGGCCTTTATCTTTTGTAGTCCCATTTTCTTGGGATTCCAAAATACAGTAGTAACTTTAACGCTGATTCTGTTATTTTTAATAAAAGTCATTCACATACTGTGAATTTACAGCGGGCTTGGGTGGGTATTTACTAAGAGACTCCATGTTTCACTGGAGTGAATAAGGGGGGGTTGTGAAAGTGTCAGTGAAAACCAGAGATTAAAAATCTGGTTGAATAGCAGTTTGTCTTTGGGGCAACCACCCCACCCCACCCCAACCAGTCCTGTGCCGCTGCCTCCCTGCTGGTCCTGGCCAGCCTCCCCAGCTGGTTCAGACAAGTAGAAAAACCCTCAGGAAACTATTTCTCAGGGCTGCTTGGAGGCATCAGCTATGTGGGTTGCTTTGATCCCGTAACGAATGACAGGGCCATCAGAGCCAGCCCTGTGTGCCACCTTCGTGCCGTGCCATGCCAGGGTAAGGTGCTCTGTGTTCATACACTTCGGTGTCTTGAAAACTTCTGTAAGTGGCTGAAGCATGGGGGTCATTTAATCATGGTGTAAGACAGCAGGATCTCATAGAAGGGGAAGGTGACTTTACTATACAAAATCTCTAAGCAAGTTGTTTTTACCCATTCATGCTCTCCTATGTACAAACACCAAGATGAGTGTCCCCAAGGGACCTTCAGGATGTCTGTGACCCAGAGGACAGGGGATGCCGGTCACTGGGTCCTCCCTGTGATTCCTGCATTCCTCTTGCTGGGCAACGATGAACTAGTTTTTTGGACTGATCTTGTCTGTTCAGACTTGTCTTTTGCAACTATGGTCCTGCTGGGTTAACAGAAAGTAATAGCACTCTTGTATCTCCTGCTAACACAGCGTCTGTGCTGAGGCTTATCAGACCTGGTCTTGGTGGTGCTCAGCTTGACTAACTGGAAAAACATCCTTGGTTATGAATATAGCCCTTCTTTTAGCCCTTGTTCTGCTGTTTCCCGACCCCGGTGCATACACACATGAGTTCGCATTTGTCCAGCATTCATACCAGTCTTAATATTTCCATTAAAAACCTCTACAAGAGCTAAGAAGGGGAACAGCCCGCCGCCTGCTAGGCCTGGACACCAGGTGTCCTGCATGTAGGAGTAAATGAGAACCCCTCCCTGCTAACTGCCCAAGGCTGGGGTGCTGGGTATAGAGGATTAGGCTCTGCTGGACCTTGGAGCAGGTTTGTCCCAGTACCCTGGGGGTTTGGGTCAGATTAGTTTCCCATTTTGGAAAAAGAAGGATGCAAGGTGTTGAAATTTGTGTGGTGCTGGTTGTTCTTATTGTTACTTCCAAGGCTTTGGGGTTTTTTTTAAGTTACTTTGAGGTTGGTGTGTCCATGGCTACCACATCTGATAGGGATCCCCTCAGAGCAGAGGGACCTTGGGAGGGACTGACCAGTCCCCGAGGAAGGTGGAGAGGCTACTGGGTCCTGTTTGCAGTGCTCGAGACTAGAGAAAAGTCTGGCTGGAGGGCTGTAGTTCTGTCCTGAGATAGTTGTGCCTCTACCCTAACTCAGGTGTTCGCATGTGGTGAGGGGCACGGCTGCCAAAGGGGCATGAGGGAGCGGGGTGCTCGCATGGGAAGGGGCTGCCTGCCTGGCCACACAACAGCAGGAGGCAATGGGACCCCCTCTGCCCCCAGCCCTGACCCGAAGAGGCAAGGGCTGTGGCGGAAGGCCTGGGGCAGTGGTGCTCCTAGCACCCCGAAGCCATGCCTCTGCCGGAGAGCCGGGCATGACCCACACCACTGGCACGCACGGCGCCTGCTCCGCTCCCCAGCCCCTTTGATGTGGGTGTTACGCTTCTGCGGGGCCTCAAATTAGCCCTCGTTAAGCCCCTGGGGAATCGGGAGGCATCGGTGGAGTCTCTCATTTCATCCTAAACTGCCCGAAGTTCACAAAGCCTCCGTGGGAGCCCGCACGTGCCCAGGATGCACGTGAGTTGGTGCCATTCACATGGCGAGCCCAGAAAGCATCCCGAGCGTCTGCCTGTCTCTCTAAGAGTGTGGTTGGCAAAAGCCTCCTGGCTCCAGCGCCGGGAGAGAAAAGGTCGTTTGCCATCTGACAGGTTACACAGCTGAGTCACCACAGAAGTAATTTTTCTTTTTACGCACCTCTTGGATGCTGTGGGCCGGGAGAGGCTGGGAGGCTTTGCCTCAAGCACGCTGCTGTCCCTTGCAGGGTAGGGCCCAGCTTGGCCCCGCGTGGCTGCAGGTGCCAGCTGCTATCTCCGGATGTCTTGGGGCCAGCTTCCTCGGGGCAGGCGTCCTTCCTTCCTCTGTTTTGCATGTTTACCGGTGGCTGCAGGAGCTTAATGTGTGTTTACTGGTGGCTGGAGGAGCTGCTGAGGGCCAGGCAGACCTGGAGTCCTGCCAGCGCTCCTTCCTCAGCCAGGCTGGGTCCCGCTCAGCTCCATGCCACGGAGGAGGGGAGCAGAGAGCACGGGGAGCATCCAGCAGCCGCTTTGAGGAGCATTGGGGTGGCGGTGGCTGTGCTGAGCAGAGCTGCAGCATCGCCCCAAGGGGCTGGGGCTGGGCTTGCGTGAGGAAGTCAGGTCTGGGGAGCCTGGAGAGATGCGATGCTCTGCTGGGGTGGTGGGGCTGGTGGAGAAGGGAGTAAGAGGGTAAGTGCAGAGGCCGCTCTCATTTGGGAGCTCCAGAAGCGCATGCCAGGTGCCTTGTCCTCCTGCAGCTGCCGGCTGCGGGCAGCATTACAAACCGGTCTTTTCACGGGGGCCTGGGAGGTCGGGGCTGCCAGGGGCTGGGCGCGAGGCAGGCCAGCCTCCACCGACAGCCGGGAGCACGGGGCACCCGCTGCCCTCAATGCTGCCTGTGTCCCTGCCTCCACCACTGCCTACAATGAGCCCTTTCAGGGAGCTGGGGCCAGCCTAGCCATGGCGGCCCTGCCTGTGAGCACAGGCAGCGGGGCTAAGCAGGCTGCAGACAGCATGCTTGGGGACCCCAGGAGTCAGGGTCCCCTCCTGCAAACCCAGGGGCATCCCCCACCCTGGTGATGCTGCTCCAGTGTTGCAGCTCCCTCCATTCCTGGGCATGCAGATTACTCGTTATCCGTGGGCTTCCCCCACAAACCGGGCTGGGGAGGAGGATGGAGGGTCAGCGCTTTGGCCGAGATGCCGATAGGGAGTCCTAGATGGTCCCGTGGGGACATGGGGGCCAGATGAGAACTGGGGGTGGGGACCATGCAGCCAAAGAGCCTGCAGCACCACGGCACGGGACCAAGGCATGCCAGCTGGGGTGCACTGGGGTGTTTGCAGGATGCTTCTTGCTTGGGTACCCGTGCCTAATGCTGTTGGTATCCGAGCATCAAAATCCCGGATTAGCTCTATGATACAGATTCAGCAGGTGCTTTCCAAGGTCAGCTAGCTCCCCGAGACCTCCTGCTGCCCCTGGCCCTGCTCAAGGCTTACCCCTGCTCTTGGCTGCAGCTTTTTAGCCTCCAGCACCAGCTGCTCTTATGGCTCTGCTGGAGAAGGGATAGGGGAGCAGCTCTTGTCCCCATGGGGCACCTCTTCTGCTGAGCCTGCATGTCAGTGCTGCTTCTCCTCCAGGCATAATGCTGGAGCTGATCCCCAGGCTGCTGACCCAGCACAGGGGCAGGAGCAGGCAAGGATGCTGGCTGGGGCAGGGATGCTGACTGGTCTCCCCAGAGGAGGGCCAGAAGATGCCCTGGAGCCTCTAGGCAGTGAGCAGGTAGCGTCTCTGGGCCAGGACCGCTGCGCTCTGCAGAGGCGCTACCTGGCTCCTCTGCGAGATGACCGTGGAAAAGGTTCATGGGCTGCAAAAGTGAAGAGCGGTATAGATTTGTGTTTGTGTGCTGTTCTCACAGCACCCAGCAACATGTCTCAGGACTGCCTCAGGACCTGAGCCTTCCCTGAGGAGCATGGTTAGGTGTCATGTAGTGGAGCTGGAAAGAAGACAGGGTCACGGATGGAGGAGGAGGCATCAGCGTGACAGGCCAGCTGGGTCACAGGGGCCTTGCTGGCTCCCCAGGCAGGCTGCAGGAGACCTCTGTGGAGAAAAGGGGCTTGAACTCTGCATCAGGACACCATGGGGACTCGATACTAGAAGATTTATATCTTGAGCCCTTTTGTAGCCCCAAGTTTCAGTCTCTGACTCTATACTTGTTCTTCCTCAGTGGCTTCTCCTGCTGTCCCAGGTATCTGTCAAGGTCCTTGCTTGCACCTTCTGGTTTGATTTTGGTGGCCCACTTGCTTTTTCCACTTGTTCTTTTGTTGTGCCTGTTTCAGAGCTGTATTGATTTCTCTCTTTGCGTGACTTCCACAAAAGCTGCTCTTTGCTCCCAGCCAGGGATACTGCTTTTCACCATCCCTTCGCTTGCCTTTGAAAATGCTCACTAACCCTTGCAAGCGAGAAGACACCTCAGGCCCCTGAGTATGGATAGATGAAAGGCCTGGATGTAGTCCCCAGTGTAAACTATGGCAGCTCTGGGTCTGCTGTAGTTTAAACAGCCTCCTCTGAGCTAGCTGTGCCTCATCTACAATCCACCCCCTTCCCAATAGAGCTGGTCCAGAACTGGCAGCAATTTGGTGGGAGCCGAGGGCAGATATTTTGGGTTTGATGAAACTGCCTTTTCCCAAGGAGTACACTGAATGCCATCTCATTTCACTATGGCTTTCACCTGCCACCTTTCACCTTTTCCTCCGGGACGTGTAGACCCCCCCTGTGGCCTCCTGGGGATGGAATTGGAGACCACCATGGTGCCTGCAGAGTCAGAGTTTCTGCTGACATCCTGTAGCCTTTGGGGAGGCAGAGGAGTGCTAGGATGGATTTCAGGCACTCACTGGGAATGAACTGCAGCCACCACCTTTGCCAGATGAAGAGGTGGAACTGCGAAACCTCGCCGCTCTGTGAAGGATTGTGGCTTTGGCTCCCAAGGGAAAGGACAAGACCAGGCATCTGGCTGGAGATGCCAGTACTGTGGGAGAGCATGTGGATTGCCTGGTGCCTGCTGGAAATGCGTCCGCTCTTCCCTTTTCCTTCTCCTTGCAGGCAGTAGACCCCTGAAGCCTTGGAGGTGGCGGGCGAGAAGGCTCATTTCTTTCCCCCCAAGCTGGGGCAGCCTGAGCTGCCTGACGGTGGGTTTGCATCCAACACGCACAGTCGCCATCTGCTCTGGTGCAATGCCACCTGTCCCTGCTGCCCCCGCCGCCCTCCCCTCTCCCCCCTGTGCTGTCTGCTCCAGCTGCCCTCCGAGCAGAGCCGACAGGCCAGGCTCATTAAAAACTTAATGCAAAACTAATTTGTCAGCCATAAACAAGGCTTTAGTGCATTTTCTTCTCATTTTATTCTACTCCCCCGGCAGAGGATGCGTGCCTCCCATCTCTGCCGAGCAAGCTCTGACTCATCGGCACTGTGGTCGGAGCATGGCAGTAGTGGGGCGAGAGGGGCTCCCCCCGGGAGCCAGTAAGGGGGAAGGTTGGGGGGGTCTGTGAAGGAGGGAGACCCTGCACACACCCCATGAGTGGGCTAAGGCATGGAGGAGGGAGGCTGGCACAAGTGGTTGCTTCTGGCTGTGAGAAGAGACCTTCAAAGAAGATGCTGCCACCGACCTGAGCCTGGGCAGAGTTTAGCCCCTTGCAGCTTGGGAAAGGTCTGGGGCCACCCCTAAAGTGTGTGAGGGGAGCAGAGGGCTAGGGTCACAGGAAAACAGGCTGGAAGAGGGACCTCAGGACGTCTCAAGCCCAACCTCTTGCTCAAAGCAGAGTCAGCTATGGGGTCGGACCAGGTTGCTCAGGGCTTTATCCAGTCGGGTCTTGCAAAACTCCAAGGATGGAGGATGCCACAACATCTACGGGCTTTTTCTCCTCAAGTAGTGCCACCAGGCCCACTTCCCAGGACTGCGAACTGTGTGGGGAAACTGGGCCTCCACCTGCCAGGGGAAGGGTAGGGTGAGGGACAACCCCTGGTTGGCCTGGTGGCTATGCTTCATGTCTTGCTCGGGAGCAGAGCTAGAAGGATGGTGGGTCCGTACAACTGCAGGCTGAAACCGAGAGCAGGATTTGAGGTTGGGCATGTCCTTGGCATGGCTGAGGCAATCGATGGGCAATCTGTGCCTCTGGAGAGCCCCACCAGTGTCTGCGGGTACTGCATCCAGCCTAGGGTGGTTGCCAGAGGCTGAAACAGACTGGGGAAGTTTGTAGGAAAACAGGAAAACAGGCTGGAAAGCTTGTGTGTGAAGAGAGACTAAAAGAGCCTCATGTCTGGCTTGGCTAGATGGAGACAGGGTAGCAGGGTGCAAATACTCAGGGGAGGAGGGAGAAGAGGGATGAAGCTAGAGGAAAAGGGGTGAAAGTGGGTGGGAAGCTGCCTGGTAGTCCCAGGTCTGAGGCTGCAGAATGGTCCCTGGGAAGGAAGTGGAAAGCTTTCACACCAGCCTGGAAAAAACTCCCGGGGGAATCAAGCGCCAGGGAGCTGCGCACCGCAGGGGATGCACGTGGCGTGGCCTCTGCTCAGGCTGCTGTGGGCAGAGCGGCAGCGAGGACCGGGTGACATGTCTAGAGGACTCCACTCTTCACGTGATGCTGGTGACTCACCGACACCTCGGAGCTAAGTGGCAGCCAGGACGTGCTGGCTGAGCGGTGGGAGCTGAGAGGTCTGTCCCCAGGAGGGAACTGCTCAGAGGGGACATGGATGAGCTGGTCCCTTGGGATGCACCGTGAGGGCGGCAGAGCTCCACTCCCGGCTCCACTAAACCCTGGCGAGCAGGTGATGGCCTTCTGCGCTGATAGATGGTGTCAGCTCACCCCAAAAAGCATCATCTGAGAGCCAAGACTGTTCATCCTTTCCTGCTCTTCTAAAACAGCAGGACCCCCAAAGAGGAGCCTGCAGGGCCTGATGGCCACTCAGTCCTCTGGTCATCGGGTGCTTCTCCAAAAATATTGCTTTAGGGTCATTTAAAGTTCTAGGTCAGCATTGGCATCTGAATAGCTGCTGATACCTACGCAGTAAACACGTAAATGCACATTTAATACAAGCATGCCCACAGAAATGCAGCAATTCAAAACAAACTAAATACTGGTGCATTATACTAAATGCATATTAATCCAAAGTGCATACTAAATGCATATTAATCCAAAGTGCTTCGTATTTCTGCATAGCTATGTACTGAGTGTGCAGTGAGGTATTTCCATTTGTAGCATCTATTACTACCAACTCACATTAAACCATGTATTTATCAGAATTGTTTTTTTGACATATATAATATACCATGAGAAGCTATGATTCTTCTTAGCCTTCCAAAATCTTTTTTTCCCCTAGTTAATATATCTGTGATACTGGGTCAGTGTGGGTCAAACCCTATGGGGCTCTGAAATAGCAATGCCACCTCTTCCCCCACAGGCACATCCCTGCCATGGTGCTGGCACAGGAGGTGTTATCATGGAAATCTTGGCAGTGGAAGTATTGGGATTTCCCTGCTGTCATTTTTATGCTGGATCAGTCAGAGCAAATGCTGTTCTAAGTATCTCTTTACTGCACTCGTGGCAGAACAGCATGTGTTTGCCCACTTCTCCCCCCAGAGCACACATCCATCAGCACGGGGCACAGCAGGGGCTAGAGCTGCTCTGGGGGATCTGGGAAGGAGGGATTGGTGAGTGGGGCTGTGGGCACGGCGGGGCTCGGGAGGGCAGCCCCAGCACTGACCTTGCTGCAGGAGGGCTGCACAGCAAAATCGTGCCCTTCCCAGCTGCCGGGCAGGGTTTGCAGGGGAACAGCACTGCTAATGCCCATGGGAGCCCCTGGGGCTGCAGAGGTGCTGCAGGCGAAAGCCCTTGCCTCAAGGAGTGAAAACATTCGAGAGTGGGAGAGAAACTCAAGAGAAGCAGCATCTGGGAAAAATCCCAGAGTAAGGAATAGGCTCCAGCCTCAGAAACTTTACGGTCTCAAGCAAAAGCATTCAAGCACTGGCCAAAAAACAGCCCCATCCTCTTTCCCACACCTGTGGCCCCATGCTGGGCTGCTGGGCACTCCCAGCCTTCCCGCTGCTCTCGGGCAAAGACAGGGCACCACACTCCCTCCTGGCAGTTTATAACCCATACTGCAGCCCTGGGGGTGCCGGCTAGGACGTGGCAATGGGGATGGATTTAGCTGCCTGTGGTCCAGCATGGTGGTATTCAGGCTGTCCCGTCTGCCACAGCTTCCACCCCCAAGGACCGCAGGTGGTGCCCACGATGCCAGGCAGCTCTGTGGACCTTGTTGGTCTTCAGAGAGTTTGAATCAGCAAAGCTCCAGCCCCACAGCAGAGTCATGCAGAGCCAAGGTGTGAGCATGTCTGGGATTCAGCAAAGTAACTGCTTTGTCCCAGCTGCCTTCCTCGACCACTGTCTGGAAAAGTGAAGGATAATGTGCTCAGGCAGTCGGTGATGGATTGCAGGGCGAGTCCTGAGATGAGGAGATGGATGGTACCGCTTGCAGGAGGAGCGGGAGAAAGGCTGAAGGGCAGGGGCAGCCCATGGTCACTGGAGCCGTGCAGAACCGCTGATGTGGGGGGTTACAGACCCTCAGCATGGCAGCAAGGTCCCGGGAGGCTGGAGGTGGGGGCGAGAGGTGGGGGCGGGGTGGGGAGGAGGTGGAGAAGCAGAGTTGCTTGGGTTAAGTTGCTTTTGCATCTTCTACCTCCTGAGAGGGTGGGATGGGGTGGGAGAGGAAGGAATACCACCATCCCATGCCCACTGCTGCCCCAGGGAAATAGGCTGCCGTCATCTCCACCCCTGGGTGAGGCACTGCCACATTTGTCGCTACCAGGTTAGCTGAGGCATCAGGGCCACGGGAGGCAGGGGCTGTCATCTGCCTCTGGAGAGAGCTGGGCTGGCAACCCTCAGTGCCGGCTCCCCCAGCCTGCCCCACGCTGAACCCCGGCGGGGGGCGAAGCACTGTCGCCGGTGGAGGCAGGAGGAAATCCCAGGGGAGAGCATGACAAATCATCTCTCCGTGCAGACCTCATGGAGTCTGCACCTTCCAAGTCACCGCAGGGATGATGGCACCTGGGTACAGCACTGATTAGGAGCAGTAGAAATATCTGTGGGGCTACTTGCATCGCACTCCCAGCGCCTTCTCACTGGAGGCGTGGGAGACATGGGAGTCAGGGTCTGTGCCGCAGCACTAAGCTGCTCTGGAATACCTGTCTCCAGCTGCAGAAGCAACCTCCTGCCACAGAGGGGTCTCCTCCCTGGGGTTCAGAAACACCATCAGCTTGGAAAGAGGGAGGAGAAAGAGAGAAGAGGGAAGAGGTGGGGGCCTCAACCACCTTCTCAGGCAAGCAGCAATTAAAGCCTGTCCCAGGAGGGCAGGGAGAGGTGGTGTTTGCTCCCGTGTAGCACACCTTTAGTTGCAAGTGAGGGTTTACTTTTCTTTTGATGGGCAAAAACATGCAAAGAAGCAGCCTCCCTCCTAAGTGTCAGGCAGCTCCTGAGCCCGCCTCCTGCTTGCCAGCTCTCCCTTTTCCACAGGGTTACAAATCAGGCAGTGTTTGTTGGGTGCAAAGAGAGACAGTGAGTCCATTACTGTCCACAGGGCACCTACTGTTTCTGTCATTTCTAACCAGCACTGTGAGAGGGAGAGTCTCATTTCTGCAGTAATCCCTGTTTCCCAACAGCAGAGACAAATACAGGCTGTATCCAGAAAAATGGCAGGGGAAAAAAACAATATGTCTTTCTAGCTAAGGGCTGTGCTGCATCTCAACACAGCCCCCTTCTCAGCCATGGGGAATCTGTGGAAGGACAGGGGACAGCCAAAATGTGCCCAAAGCCACCCAAGAGCAAACTGATATCCTCCCCTCTCTGGGTCAATGAGGAGGGAGGAAAGCCATGCGCTGCGACCTGGAGTTTCCAGGAGCATCGTCCTTTACTGGAGAGTCACGGCTGATTTTTTGGTCTGACCAAGCAGGGAGGGACAGACCCTGGGAACAACTGTGTGCTCTGGAGTTAAACACAAATCCACCTAAGATGGAAAGTGGGTCAGGGAGGTCTCTGCTCAGCTCACTAACAGGTTAATTTGATTCCTCGTTTAGTCAGAGCAGAAGGAAATTGTGGGCTTCGACTCCCACCCTTCTCTTTGATCTGTGGTGATTGCTGCAGGCACTTGCTTCTTTCTGCAAGGACTGGATTCAGAGCCCCAAAAAGCTGCTGGTTGTTTGCAAGATGAGATGCCAGAGTGGGGCAAGCAGCAGGATGGGGATGGGAGACCTCCTTCCCCTGGCAGGGCAGCGGTGGGAGAGGAGCACTGCTTTTGTGAGCAATCAGGGCACCTTTCCCCACCTGGCTCCCATTCAGCTTGTCCCTCCCTCCCCGAAAGCTTCATCAAGGCCAAAGCAGGGGCTTGTTTTGCACATCAGCCTTGCTAACGTTGCCTCTGGGCTGCAGCAGCAGCTCTCCAGGGCTCGCCATCATCAAGGATACTTGGCTACAGCTGCCCTCCCTGCAAAGTGCTGCGGTGGTTCCAGGTCTCCCTCTCCTTCAGGAAGCAGAGGCACTATGAAGGTCAGCACTAAAATAACCTATTCCCATCTCTGCTTTCAGCAGTGAGCATCCATGCAGGGGCTGGGGAAGGGGAAAGCCGTCCTTCCTTGGGCTGATGGAAAGGGACTTCTCCTGCTCACCTAGAGCCCAGGAGAGGCTAGGCAAAGAGCAGCGTGGTGCTGGCAGGTGGCACCGGTGCCGCTGCAGCCCAGGAGCTGTGCATTTGTCCCGTGTGCCACAGCTGCCCTCAACCTGGCTGGTTCTGATGCAGGCACGGTGGCCTGGCTGCAGCTTTCCACACCGCAGGTCGTGGCTGTGCGGGAGCTGTGGTGTCCATCTGCCCGAGCGCTGGGCAGCATGGGTCCATCTGTCCATCCATCCTGCCACTGCCAGGGCTTGCTACACGTGCTTTGGGGGGGTGGGGTGCAGCCATCCGAGCATTGTTGGTTTATTTTGCAGGCGATGATGATAATTTTCTGCCTGCTGCACACTCTTTAATTAACAGCTCAGAGGATGTGGGGCGAGAGGCATAATGAGCGCTCCGTTTGCATATCAAAAGGCAGCATCATTAATATCCCTGCGCTCACAAGAGCTCTTAGAAGGCAGGCAGGTCGCAGGCAGGGATGATGGCGGCGGTGGAGGCTGAAAGCCCTGTTTGGTGTGCGAGGGGCTGCTTTGCCGGAGGGCACGTGGGCTGTGTAGGTGTGCAGCTGGCAGCTGGGTGGTGGGCAGGGAGCAGGCAGCCACAGCCTCCTGCCCTGGGGTGGCAAGCAGAAGGGTTTTGCCAAGGGTCTGGGTAACAGGGTGGTTTCTAAGCAAAGGGGCAGCTCACCAAGGATTTTTTGGCTAAGTTGCCCAAATCCAGCAACATGCCAGTCTGCTCTTTCTTGACTCTCCTGCGGGGCTGGAGGAGTTGTCCCCACGTGACCCCTCGCTGGCCGGTGCCAGTGGCCCTGGAAGGCTGCACTGAAGTGGCTGATTGTTCAGATAAAGCTTATCCTGTTACCCAGGCTGTTTGTCACCATACGGCATTTCACAGAGAAGTCCCTGTAGATCTCAATTTGGCCATGCTCAGTCAGCAGGATTAAATGTTCCCTTGCTTCTGTCTCCTGCATGGAGGAAATCAGCTACCTGGGTGACAGTTTACTCCTACACATGCACTTGTCTTTCTTTCCTTAATTCTCTTCTAATTAAATATAAAAATTCCCTAGGGGATGGGGGAGATGGCATGCCAGGGCATCCTTGGCTCTCCCTGCAAGTCTGGCTGCAGTGTCCTTACTGCGAGCCCATCCTCGCCAGGTTCCTCAGGCTTTTTGTCAGCAAGAGACTTATTTTGGGTACTTGGGTTAGCCCATGCACTTACTGGCAGCCAGAGGCAAAGCAGGCAGGCCCAGGTGGGACTGATCTGACAGGCACTTGGTTTCTTCACTGCAAAGCTGGGGGAAGTCTTTGTGGGCTTTGCAAAGTCCTGGGATGAGGAATGTGATGCCCAGGATTTCTTCTGCTCTGCTCCTGCTTTCCCTCAGCTCCTCCTGCTTCTGCACAGGCTGCATTTGTGTGGGTAACCTCACCTGTGTGGCCTCAAGGAGATGAGGATTTGCAGCCTCTGGAGGAAGGGGCTGAAGGAATTTCTAGAGCCTGATTTTTCTCCCTTGTCATCCTCCCAGTTAGACAGGGCATGTCAGACATTGAGAGATACTATAAGGGGCTGCATGCAGCTAAGCAGCAGACAAGCCGAAAGACCAAGCGAGGAAAATGAGTTGGTAGAGGTGTAGCAAATACCTGGCTCTCTTCCTCCCTGTCCATCCACACCTGAAAACGCTTTTGGAGGAAGAAAGCATATCTGAACCAAAATACATGCGCTCCCTCAGTTGAGGAAACCCTGCCTGGCTCTGCAGCAGGCATCTCTGCCTGAGCCCCTCCATGGCCAGGGGAAGGATGGGGCAGGTTTACGTGGGCTACAGGAGCTCTGATTTTGTAGCAGACCATGTTACCAAAGGGACTTCTGCCCCCAAGTTCGTTATCCATGCTGCCAGTCAACAGAATAAATTGATTTCTGTGCTCTGCCTCGCAAATCCTGCACAAAGGCCAACCAAGCAAACGTACGCTTAAGTCAAGCACGTTGCAGGGCAAATTTACTACCAGATTCCTCTAAGCCAGTTAGGGGTGGAACAACACAATGATCAAATTAAGGGCACAATTAAGATTAAATTGATAGGTCTGAATGTTCAAGTGCCAAGTGAACACAGCAGGTAATCACATCAAACTCTGAGGCTGATATTAAAAAGGATGACATGGTGTTCATCTTCCTTGTGCTGTGATTGTCAAAAGAACAGCTGAAATCACTTTCAGGTGAGTGTCCAGCCAGCATTGTGCAGGGATGGACCCAGGGAAGGAGCTGCAGGACAGGCAGATCCCTAAGATCAAGCACTTGCTGCCAAGGGAAACTCCTGGTAGCAGTCTTCCACCTCCTTGAAGCTGAAGCCACTCAGGGTGGGGTGGCATGGAGGTGCCACCAGACCATTTGCCTCTTGGATTTGTTGAAAGGACACATGCAGAAGAGTAAAAGTAGGTTTAAATGAGTATGAGTTTGAAGAGCTCTTGATCAGGGCCACCAAATGCTTCCTTGGATTGACAGGTCTTTACAAGGTGTTGTGTATGGATATCGAGCACTTGTATTTTAGCATTTTCATCCTGTTTAGCAAGCCAGATATGTACTCCCTGATGCGCCGTCTTCCTCATTTGGCTGGGTTCAGAGCAAAAAGTTCATGTAAACAAACTTTCCTGTCATCCCAAAAGATCTCGCTTCCTTCTCTGGAGGGTTTTTTGAATTTTTAGTTTTGTTTTGTTTCTTCCAGCAATGTTGCTCTGTCCATAGCTCTTTTTCTTGGGAAGGGAAGGAAAGGAGCTGTTGCCCATATACCACCACAGGAAGGATGTATAGCTCGCATGGGGCCCGTGGTAGTTTGCGATTCACAGCATGCATTGCTTTGGTGAGCAGATGTCTGGGAGGAGGAGGCCAGGAGCTTCCTTCACTTGCATAGCAAGGTCTAGGTACACCTCCTGTTTTGGAGACCACTTTCCTGAGGAGCATTTGTCAACTTGTTTGTGCAGCAGGAGGAATGACTAACCGTGAATATCATTACTGGCATATCTGACCAAAACCCAGGGACTCTCAATATTCAAACTGAAAAGGAGGAGCTGTTACAATGCGTGTCCCACACAGGTGCTGGGTGCTTCTTAGTCTTGTCTCTCATCGCTGCCTGTTATTTACCTCCACTGCTTCGGTGCCCCAAACTCTTTCCCACAGGGGTCGGGGGCAGCCAGCCATGCTCATCGGCAGCACTGGGACACATGTGCATGGCGTTAGGTGGGAGAAGAGGCTCCTTCCCCAGGCAGAGGGGACACAGAGGTCGGGGTGGCTGGCACAGCATCGCTGTTTGGGGAGAAATCCTGACCATCCTTGGGTTTTTGCCAGAACAGTTTAATTGAGTTTCCTCAGGGAGAAGTATTTCCATCTAATTCCGCTCTTAATTAACCCCGTGCACCCCAAAGAGGCTCTGCAACCACTTGTAAATTAAATATGAAAAGCATTATTTATCTAGGAATAGCAGCCTAATGGCTGCAGCTCTGACGTTTATAGTTGCTAATGATGATGGATCTGGGAGAGAGAAGTTGGGAAGAGAGTGGAGGGGAAGAGTTTCTTCTCTCTTAAAAGATACAGAGCCAGATGTGTAAGGGCCATGTTCCTGGGGCACAAGTGGACTCTTTCCTCCTTTGATTAAAAATGAATGTGAAAGGTGCATGGGAAGGCTGGAGGAGTGTATTCCCAACATAATAACCTGCGTCCTGTACTGCACTGGGCAAAGTGAGCCGTGGGGCTGGTGTCACTGGGCTTGTGGGGAAGAGGAAAGCCAAATCTGCTTGCTGCAATGGGAAATAATTTTGCAGCTGATAGGAGCCAAAAAGAAATGCCAGGAGCCTTTTGACCTTTCCTGAGGAGAGGGTGAAGGGGCAAGGTGCTGAGGGCTGATGCACTCACCTCTCACCCCTGCAAGCCCTTCTTTGAGCCTGGGTTTCACCCCCAGTGGGGCAACTGCAGGGTTCACTTTCTTAATGCAGGCTCTGCTTGTTGGCATCAAAAAAAACCCAAAAAAACCAACCATGTCCATGAGCAGAGCTGCCTCTTGGGGGGCTTGGAGGGAGAGAAATACCAGGACAGTGGCAGGTTGGGGCTGGGATGTGTAGGGGCTGGCTGGGGATCAGCCAGCACAGCCGAGGGACTGGGGTGCCAGGGTTTCGTGTGAGCTGGCTGGGGCTGGAGAAGCTCTGGGAGCCTCCGGCTCGGCATTTCCTTAAAGCTTTCTGCTTCCTATCCTGTCTCCGCTCGAAGGTTTTGTCCCATTTTGCAAAGCTGCCAGCCTTTTTGGTGGGTGCGAGGGCTGAAGCCAGCTGCTCTGCCTTCTCACGCAGGGAGGTTTCTTCCCAGCGCAGATGGAGGATACTCCTGGTGCAGTGTTCCCCCAGGGCTCAGCATGGCTGGCACTGCCAGGAGTGCTGATGGGTACACAGATGTCACTCAGACCAGGATGGGCATGGGATAGTGTGGATGGGGTGATGCAGGCCAGGTTTGGGGCAGTTCCCCTGCTATGGGATGCTCTGTGCTGAGAAGCCTCAAGACTGTCAAAGATGAGAGTTTCTGTTCCTGAGAGCTTTCCTTGTGCCGCCCTCCCATCGGACATTCATCGTGCCATTCAGCAGAGCAGTATTAACTCTTGCTAGCAAGGTCTGGACAGGTAGGAGCTCTCTCGCTGCCTCTGGGTTGGTGCAGACCCCCCAGCAGTGGCTGGGGCAGGGTAAGGAGCGAGGCCGGCAGAGCGGGCATGGAGTGATCCGGCCCCCTGGGAGTCTGGCAGAGGTGGCGTAGCCAGCACCCTAAGCACAAGGCTTCCTATCCCTGTCACAAAATGTTATTGGTAATAGTGATGTTCTGGGTTTCGTTGATATCTATGTATATATCTAATCCAGCCTTGAATCTCACTGAGTTTCTGGTCTCAAACAACTATTTCCTGGGGAAAAACCACCATAATTTAATCTCACATCAAGTGAAGTGGCATTTGTCCCTGCGTTTCCCTGACCAGCCTCCTGCTCTCCTGCTAGGCAACAGGGAAAACTGGGTTTCCCCATCTTCTCTCTGCCACTTGTTATTTTGTAAGCCTGCCTCATGCCTCCCCTCCCTGACAGTTGGGGTCCCCGTCCATCAGGCTTCCCGCTCCTCTCGGTGGCCCCCCTGCAACTCTGCCGTGCTGTCCTTGCGGCCTCGTGCCTGTCCCCATGTTACCTTTTGTGTAAGACCCGACCCATCTCAGCTGCATCAAGGCTTAACTGGCCGCTGCTGCACCTTCAGCAGGGAGCATGGACCAAGCTGTTCCCAGAGCAGCCCCAGCCTCCTCTAGGGATGGTACAGAAACCCTCCCAGGTTTACAAAACCTGCAAGCTTTATGCTGCAAAGTGCATTTCTTTGCATTTATCAGCACCAATACAATTTGTCACTGTGGTACCCATCCATACAGTACATTCAGGACCCTCTAAGCTCCTTGCTGTCTCCCATGCTCATGAATCACCTGAAGAAGTTTGTGCTTGCTCCTATCTCCTGCCTCTGCTCCTCCATCCAGACCATTAATAACACCCTTGCACAGCAGGAAGCCTAGCACGCATCCCAACTTCACTGGTACTAATCTTTTGTTGTTATAAACCCCAACTATTTGTCCTCTCTGCTTTGGGATTCCTTGCAGGTTTCCCACGCAGGAAAAGATGGTGCCTTTTGCACCCCGGCTAATTAGCTTTTTTAGCAGCCGTCTGGACAATCTTTTGTCGGAGGAGCTCTAAATAAATAGCCACTTCGTTGTTCTGCATCCGCCGCTGGGCTGATATGTTCAAGGAAATCTGGGAGATTAGTGAGACATGGTTTTCCTCTGAGACATGCACACTGGGCTGTATTATGAGATGTTCTGTTTTTAATTATCATTCCAATCAATTTGGTGCACACAGATGTGCAATTTACTGATCTGTAATTCCCCAAATTACCCCTGGAGGCTTCATTTTTATTGTCAGTGTAACATTTGCTACCAACTATCTGTTGTTTGTTTTGGGGGGGGGAAGGTTTTCTTCTTGTTGCTTTTTGTTTTTACACCTTTAGCCATCTGCTCTCCAGAAATCCATTTTGGCTCATTTTTTCTTTCTTGTTACCTGCTGTAATTTCTTCTTGCCAGGCGAGGTTTTGATTTCCCCATTTGGGAGTACCCCTGTGAGCTGCAGGAACCCAGAGTCTGTTCTGGGCTCTGGCAGTGATTTACTCCATGGTCAAACCCTTTCTGCTATAACCCCGCCTGGGTTTCCCTGCCATAGCAGGCAGACACCGATCCCACTACAGCTCCAGGTATACAGCTTAATTAATTAGTGCTTGTAGAGCGCAGTCAGGAGGTTCTGGGGAAGATGAACCTATCATAAGTGCCCTCTTTATGGTGATACGTAATAGCTCTTTCTGGGGAGCTGCGGGCGTGAGGTGGAGGCGGCTCACAGGGCTGGCACGGCCAGACTCACCGTGGGGAAGGGGGGGTTGGCTGCATCTCCTTGAAGAGACTCAATTTCCTCTCGGGAAATGGGAGAACAAAGCCAAGAAACGCAGCGGATGGAGGAGTCTGCATCTCGCTGGAGAGCCTGCTCTGCCACCTGGGGCACATTCCCCGTGGGGCCAGGTGCCAGCCTGGCAGACCCCTCTCCCGGCCATCCCTGGACCTAGCCGTACCCCTGCCACCCAGGAAAAGCATCTCCACGTCCCAGCCCTTAATCCATGTCCCCAGGGCATCCTGGCCCCAAGTGGCTCTCCCCATACCTCCCCCCCACCCCCAGACACGGCTCACTGGCCGTGTGCTCAGCACTGGCATCCTCCAGGACGTTTTTCATCACGCACTCCTGGGATGCCCCAGGTCCCGTGAGGTGCTGCAGCTCTCCTCTACATATACTCTGTGGGTGCTTAATTATTAATAACAAATCCTTCCAGCCCCGCTGTGACGTAGGGAGCTGCAGACGAGCTTGTAGCCCCTTGGGTCCCCCATATGGGGCCTAGGCAAGAGACACGGGGGAGCTTTAAATCCAGTCCTTGTGATGATGGGGGACCTGGGCTGCCAGCGCTGCAGGGTGCTGCCGGAGAGGGAGATTTAACAAGCACAGCGACCTGGCACTGGCAGTGTGTGCTAGGCTGGAGATAATCTCCATTTAATTCTCTTCCAGATAATCCGGTCTCGGATGTGGTCCCATGCTCCCTGACCCCTTAATCCTATTGCCACAGAGCCTGTTTAATGGGGAAACTGGTGAAGGCTCCTGTGAAACGGCTTGGGGCATCCCCCCAGTCCCCAGCTCTTTGTCTGTCACTCTTGCCTCCCCCATTCCTGCCTGGCACAGATCTGGCACCGAAATATGCCCTTTCTCCCTGTGTGGCCTCATCCTAGCTCTCCTTCCTCCCCTCTGGCCCCTGAGAGAGACCCTTAGCAGCCCAGAAGCAAGGAGCAGGCAGGGAGGGGGAATCCGGCTCCCAGACATTATTTACTGGGCAGCTGCGAGTTGATCTATCTGGCCATACAAGCTAGACACCAGTTTTGCAAGCCTTACTCTGCTTTGGAAAGGGGTGGCTGTGATGGGCACGGTGGGGAGGGGCAGAGCAGAGCAGCCCTCCCTCATGCCCCAGCTTTCAGGCAGGAGGCTGGCTCGTGGGGAAGCCCCCGGGCAGCAGTGGTAAGGAGATCGCTGGGAGAAAATCAGGGTTATAAAATTCAAAGCCAGATCTGATGGGACGGGAGGTGGGTTTATGGTACAAAATCTCTTAGCGGGTTGATTTGCCGTGCTCAGCCTCTCCAACTCGTGAACACCATGAGCTGCGTCCCCAGGGTCAATACTGGGTGTATGTGGAAGAGAGGGGACGTCGGTCACCGAGCCCTTGCCGTGTGTCTGGGGTTCCTCTGAATGAGTGATAAAAGCCAGTTTTCAGATAGATCTTTTATCTCTGGTCGGAGCAGTCTTCAGCTTTTATCTTCCTGTAGGGTAAACAAAAAGCAACCATGCTGTGCTGTGCTGCAACCCCGCTGCAATTCTCCTTGCTAGCAAACAGGTTGCCTGTCCTGGGGCCAGAGCAGAGCCTGGCCACCTGGGCTGGGTCCTCCTCGCTTTGGTTAACTGGAAACACAGCCCTTCCTCGCTGTTCCTGCTGGTGCTTACACACATGTGTTTGTATTTCTATTTCCAGGGGAGGAGGACTGGAAATGTTGACCCTGAGGGTGCAGATACCCATTCACGCTACTGAGGGTTACTTGAGCGGTTTCCCTGGGTGCCTGGTGAGCACTCTGCAGCTCGAAACCTTCCTCGGGGTGGGTTATCTCTTTGTGAGGGATCCATCTTAGCTCGGCCGTGGCGGGGGGCTGGCCGCACCTCCTGGTGACTTGCCAGGGCTTGCTGCCAGCCCGTGGAGGAGTCTGACCCTCCTTTGTGGCTGTAAAAGCTACTTGTTCATAAACAAGTTGTTCCTGGGAGGCACGCAGTCAAGCAGTGTGGTCCTCTGGGGACATGAGCCGTGCCTGACTGACAGCCTGCGCTCCCTTTTTGGCTTCCCACCATCCTCCTTTGAAAGGCCGGTGGGGCTTGGATGCTGCCGTGCCCCGCAGGTTCCCAGTGGGAGCCTTTACCCCCCACTGAATGTGGGAGTGAGAGCGCAGATGTTCAGCTCCTTGGAGCCAGACAACAGGGAAACAACCTGTTCCTGTTCCTCTTCATGCTTCCCTGGGCTGACACTAAGGGCAGATTCAATCATTTTGGGCCCAGATAGGAAGCAGAAAGGGGAAGTGCCCTGAATTGCCTGGGAAGGGCCATGTCTTTTCTGCACTGCCCCTTGCCCTGCATCCCATCCTTGGTGAGAGCGAGGCCATAGAGGAGACAGAACTGCAGGGTGGTGGGTTCAGGGCAGGCTCTGAGTGGCTCCCGAGATGCTCTTTCCCATCGGCTTTTCCCAAAGTGTCTCTCCTTGGCTCTCCAGCAGCGCCCACAGAGCTGCAGCCCTACGGAGGTGGTGGGTGGCTCTGCTAAAACCATCTTTTGAACCTGAAGTTTTACGGGGAGACACTTCATCTCTCACTCTTTTGCCCTCGCATGCATATTCAGCCAGAAAAAGTGCTGTTCCCTTAAGGTGAAATGCTAGGATATTAATTTTCTGAAGTTCTCGATAAGCTATTGAAGATTAATTTTAGGGAAAGCCGGGGGATATGATGGATTGGAGCCCAAGCCTGCTTAAATATGCAATATTAAAAATTGATCGTTGTCTCTCCTTGTCATACACCCTGCCCCGGTGTCTGGGGCAATCCCACAGTCTGACAAAAAGCCAGGAAAATACTCAATAAGCCACATGCCCAGCTGAGTGCAGATTTTAATAACGTGTGTTGCCATTATTATTTTTAAAATCACTTTTATGAGTTTCTGTTTTGTTTAGTGCCTGGCTCTGTTGTGCAGATTGACAGCTGGGAGCTTGGGAATCCTCTTCTACCTGCTGGGCTGTGAGGCATCACCGCCCAGCACAACCTGCTTCCCTATCCTCCCCGCCAGCCCCTGTTGTGGGGACGATGCTCCGGGAGACCAAGGAGCCGTGGTGAAGGCAGCCCACGGTGGGGTGGGGAGGCCGGCAGGTGCAGGGGGCTGGTTCAGCCTGGAAGACATCCAGGCACCGTGCAGCATTGTTCACGCTTTAGAGGCTTGCCCAGATCTTGGCTGCAGCGGGCAATGCTTGGTGTGCGGAGGGGAAGATGCATCTCTCGGTTTTACCTTGCTCAGCAGGGGCTCTGGGGCAATTAATCCCTTTGCATCAACACGGCATTGTAAGCGTTGACTCTGATGTTTCTCACTTGCAGAGAAACAACAAAATCTTGCCAAAATGTTGGAGTTCATCAAAGCAACAATGAATTCTTACAGGTATTTTTGAGGTCGGCTGCAAAGTTAGGCTCCCTCTGCAGTGTAAGGCCCAAGATGGGCACTCTATTGGGGCACTCAACAGCAAGGAGAAAGAAGGAGAAAGCTCTGTGGGATTTATCTTTGTCCCTGCCTGGCTGAGGGGAGTCCAGGCAAAGTCCATCTGATCCAGTCTGATCAGAAAGCTGCTGACATTTTTTTCCTCCCTGCAGTTAATGACTGCAGGAGCAGGGATTTGCTGGCATTTGTGCTTCACAGAGAGCTGTGAGGAGAGAAAGTGGGTCCTGCAGAGGGTGCAGGGAGAACAAGAGGCATGGTGTAATCTGGCATCAGGCTTTTCTAGCCAAGTTCCATTTTCTGTGAAGCTGAGTAGATAAGCAGTGTAGTGTTACAGAGACACTGCAGTGACTGACGGGACATAATGTTCTTCAGGGCCAGTTTGGCCACTGGCCACAATTTTGCCGTCCATCAGGGGTGACCAAGATGCAGCTGGACTGCAGGGACATGTGCGCAGGGCCCTATGGGGTAGCAATGTGACCCCTTTCGCCATGCATCCCCTGCAAAAGGGTTAGCACAAGGAGCCACAGTTGAATACAGAAGAGTAGCACACTTGAGCAAAGAGCTATTATTTGCTAAAGGTCCAATCTTCCCTGATTTGCACTTGGGCTGTAGTAGCACTTGTCCTAATGATTCATCCGTGCTCTTCATCGCAGCAGGCTGACAGTGAGGGATGAGTGTGTTTCTGCAGCTCCCAGGGGTGTGCAGGCTGTGCTCGGAGTGCGGTGCCCCTCATTAGCAGCCTCTGCAAAGGGATGTGTTCAAAACAGCTGCCTGGCCTGTCCGAAAGCAATACTACCTGGCTTCCACAGCTGTGGCCAGCAGTGGCCACCTCCTCCATGTTCAGAGGACCAGGAATAGGGTGGCCCAGTAGAAAGCCATGATGAGGGGAAGAGCGCACCAGCAGCAAGCCCTACCTTGAATGGGCAATCAAAAAATGATCACAGGCAGTGACGTGCTGGCCTGTGTGCCGGGGAACGGTGGCATGGTCCCTGCTACTGGCACTGCTGATGGTGCAGGTGGCTTACATCGTCACTGCTGTTGGTTTTGCTGCACCCTGCTTGGAGTACCAGGGTGGTAGCCGCAGCTGCTGTGTGAAACCCACAGCGATGCTCACTGCTGGTTTTGCTAGGTCCAAGATGTGTGACCCAGGGGAGCAGGAGGGATCTAAGCACTTCTCAAAACCCTTTGAGAGGGACTTAGAGCTGCCAAAAATGTGCAAGGACCTCACCAAGGTCGTCTTAGAGAATTTTGGAGACCTGTTGTTATGTCTGTGCACCACATGTGTGGGTCAGCCACACTTACGGGAATGGTTAGTCCTAAAAACTGGAAAAAAAACCCAAACTGAATTTGGGCTCATATTGTGCCAGCTGGCTTGAAGCAAGTACTGAAGAACGGTGCCGGGCACAGACGTTACACAGGCAGTGGTTGCAGGTCACTTTGGATGGTACTAGTTCAGGACACAGCATTTTTATGATTACAGTCAATGACGTAACAGAGTGCGATGTTCTGCAGTGTGACCTCCTCGATACCCAGCAAGCTGGGAAGGTGTGCTAATGATGTGCTCTTGTGCACATAAAACCCCCTGTGAGCGCCCTGCAGAAATATCAACTCTGTCCTCACGTTAGCAGCTGTGGGACTGAGTGCAGTGCTGTTTTCCACCATTGGCAAGGCCAGGGAAAGGAGGAAGACAACAGGAAGGGGTGAGGAGTGGGGTGGTTTTTTTTCTCCACCAAATGCAGTTTTATTTCGGTGTTAAAAATTTATGGAGCCCTTCATTTAATATTTATAAAGTGAGTGTCTTGGTGATAAATTACAGAGGAACACAACAGGGCAGTCTTGCTGCATGTGTAGGAGTGCTTGATGGGGACTGGGAGCTCCCCTTGCATCCAGTCTGCCTGCGCCCTTCATCCAGCATCCCTAGGGGATAGCTGGGTTTGTGGGACTGTGTCGAGGCTTAACCCCAGCCAGCAAGTAAGCTCCACACAGCCACTCACTCACTTCTCCTCCAGTGGGATGGGGTAGAGAATCTGAAAAGTGAGAAAACTCCTGGGCTGAGATAAAGACAGTTTAATAGCTAAAGCAAAAGCCGTGCACACAAGCAAAGCAAAACCAGGAATTCATTCACCACTTCCCATCGGCAGGCAGGTGTTCTGCCATCTCCAGGAAAGCAGGGCTCCACCACGCCTAACGGTTACTTGGGAAGACAGATGCCATCACTCCAACCGTCCCCTGCTTCCTCCTTCTTCCCCCAGCTTTATATGCT
This sequence comes from Pandion haliaetus, assembly GCA_013401275.1. Lineage (NCBI taxonomy): Eukaryota > Metazoa > Chordata > Aves > Accipitriformes > Pandionidae > Pandion > Pandion haliaetus. The sequence continues at coordinate 174,967 of VYZV01010762.1, forward strand.
GAACGTGACATCATATGGTCCGGAATATCCCTGGGGTCAGTTGGGGTCAGCTGTCCCAGCCGTGTCCCCTCCCAACTTCTTGTGCCCCCCCAGCCTGCTCGCTGGTGGGGTGGGTGAGAAGCAGAAAAGGCCTTGACCCTGTGTAAGCACTGCTCAGCAGTAACTAAACCATCCCTGTGTTATCAACACTGCTTCCAGCACAAATCCAAAGCATAGCCCCATGCCAGCTACTGTGAAGAAAATTAACTCTGTCCCAGCCAAAACCAGCACAGACTGATAGGGATACAGGGCTGGGAAGGAGGCTCCCCACTTTTCCCAGACAACTTTCAGGGTGCTCGGACTGAGCTGCTTTCTCCCCTCTACCCACAGTGGTCGGAGAGCGGCTGACCTCTCACGGTCTGCTGCTGCTACCCATGAAGTGCTGTGAGAGACCCTGGACTGGGATCACAAGGTGTTTCCAGGCATCCTGCAGCACCCACTGGGGACAAGGAAAAGTAGGAGTCCAGGTGAGACCGGAGAGCAACTGTGAGGAGCTCTGGCTGGAGAAAGGCTGGGCTGCCACGGGCTAAGATAATGAGCATCTCAAGGTGACCTGAGCATCCTTTGAAAACTGGGCTGGATCAATGCCATCGATCCTCCTAATCATTTCCTCTCCATCAAAGCACGGAGCAAAACCCCTGAGCTCACAGGCAGCCCATCAGCCTCATTCCACAGTGTCCCAGGGACCAGCAGGATCCCAGGGACCCCATTCAGGAGAGAGGAGCCCTTCCTGGTGGATGGAGACCTCTGGGACCCCTCCAGCTCTTTGCTGGTGTGCCAGACATTGCACCCCCAGGGGAAGGGGCACAGGGCAGTGTGGGGTGGCTGCCCCCGGCCTTGGGGAAAGCACATCCCTTCCACGCTGCTTCCCCCATCCCCAAGGTGGATTTCCTGGTTTGGGGCAGTGGTGCTGGGAGGGGAAGGGGATGGCCATGGCATGTTACCTGAGCTCTGTCCTGGACCTCGCACATGGCAGCCTCCCACCCCTAAGTTTTCCTGCTGCTACTGCAGGTGTCATGCCCCTAGCCAGCCCAATGGTGAAAGCACCAGTGTAGGCAAAATATCGGAAATTACCTGTGTTTCAGCTACAGAGTCAATGGCTGCTCTGGATGGGGTTAAATGACACTTCCCCAGGGCATTTCAGGATCATTTGCTCCCTGCTCAAGCTCCCTAACTAGGCCCAAGGAGGCAGTGAGGGAGCAGACGAGGTGGCCGAAAGCAATTTCAGCCCTTCGAAAGAAATAACTGGCATGTAACAGTGACAGGAAATTGTGCAATTAGTACAACAGGGCAATGTCAACAAGCTTTTAACGCCAGTTGTTATGGCAACACCAGGGAAAGCGATGTCAGTGCTGGAAAAAATCGAGACTGAGAAATAACAACAGTAGCAACGACAGCCGGGATGGCTTTGGCTTTGCTTGTGGGGATCTGGTGCAGACCGCATCCCGGCAGCAGCGCGGGGCCACGGCCACCACCTCGAGGCCAGCCCTGGCCCCGTGCCAGGGAGAGGATGGGCAGAGGGTAGGGGACATGTCCAGCAAGCGAGAAGCAGGAGCCATCAGCAGGGCCTGGGAAAGGCTTTCCCACCTGCAGCCCCGGGAAGCTCTTCCCTGCGGTGCTGCCCTGCAGGAGGAGTAGCCAGGGCAGCCCGCCTCATCCCTGAACAAGAGCGTAGAGCATCAGACGGCTGAGAGCTGGCAGCCCCGGCTTGGCTTGTAGTGCTAATAAAGTAGCATCGAGTGAATTGCGTGAGAGAGAATACTGAGTGTTTTTCTGCTAGCAAAATTATGGTGCTCTGGGTCTGGCAGCGCTTTCGCTAATCCTGGGCAAACATATAGTTAGGCATGTTGACAAGGTGTGTCTCGTGCGGTTCTGTGGGCGGCTGGCTCCTTTGCATCCGTGCTGGTCACAGCCAGGCCTTTGTAGCCCTTTGTGTGCCCCCGCTTTAGCCTGCTACCTCGTTCACCGTGCCCACGGTGGGGCTGGCACAGGGGAAAGGAGAGAGGCAGAGGGCTGCCCTGGAAACAGCTCAGCCTTCGGTCCCTGTCCGAGCTATGCTGCAGCCGTGCTTGTGCCAGCCTGTGCACCCTGACCCGCTGGCTTGGCTTTCCAGCTTGAGTCCAGACTTACCTGGTGATGCCTGGGCTGAGGCTGTCCCCGCTCGGTGTCACTGGCCCGGCTCTGCACCCCTGGCTTGCCTATGGTGGGATGCTCAGCCATCTGGAGGGGCTGTGATTTGCGGGGTGCACATGGAAGGGGTCTGCGGTACCACGGGGGAGAGCCATTAATGCTGTAGCTCAGGGTGCACGCAAGCCTCTGCGGTGCTTACCAGTAGAAAGGTGGGGAATTTCCCAACACGCACAAAAAGTGCCTCTTGTACCCTGTCCCAAACATGTCAAAATGGAAAGGATTTGATTTTTGGCTTACTGGGGCGTACAGTGGCTCCCTCCCTCCCTCTGTCCCTGTGCTCCTGCCAGCGAGGGCAAGGCCCTGCAGCAGGGTTCCCCGAAGAGCTGTCCACACTCCTCTATGGTTGTGCCCTCTGGTTTACCCCAGCATAAGCCAACGTATTTTCCTTTCTCAGCATCAGTATAGCGCTCTCAGTAGAAAATTTGGTGCCTACAAAGCTAAGCAAAGGATTCGGATTACTTCCAGCTCCCTTTTGTGTAATGTTAGATCTTTTCTGGGCAAAAAAGCCTTTGCAGCAGAAGCAGGAGAGAGCAGGCGATGCTTTCAGAGAGAGCCAGGGCTCCCAGAGTCAGAGGGAGCATCGTCCCTTGGAGCTCAGCTCTGTCATTACAGGGCTGCCAGGTCTGCTCTAAGGCTTCAGAAGCCAGGGGGACAACTGAGACCCTGACACAGCAGAAGGATGCCAGTCCAGGGGAAGCTGCTGCGGCATACCCGTGAAAGCTAAAAGCACATGGCTTCAAAGGGAGAAACATCCTGAGCCCTTTGGAAAGAGCTGAGCGATGGGAGGATCAAAGCACTAGAGAGAATTGTGTTTTGTTTAAAACTGAGGTCTTACAGCAGCTTTTGAGGGAATCTTAAGAAAACATAATGGGATCTCTCAGAAAACAGCAATGTGAGCTTCGCAGCTGGTACAGTGAAGAAGAGCAAAGAACTCCATGTGTTATTTGTGAAATGTTATTGCCCTTGTAGCAATAGTTGAGTTAGTCATTCACGTAATTTAGGATGTTGGTGACTGAGTTTTTGAATGCAAGGGGGTGCTTTTCTGCCAGCTGAGAGCTCTACATTGTGCTTCCATCTGGCCAGACGGTAACACCTTTCCTCATTCCACAAAGTATCTTGCCATGGGAATGCTCTTATTGATTTTGCTGGAGCCCTTTCCAGAGCAAACACTGTAATGTGTCTGTAAGGAGGCACAACTGAGTCCCTGGTGAGGAGGAAGCTTCTGTAAAGCTAATGAGCTCCTAATGAACGTGGCTGATTACCTGATACTCTTGCCTGTAAATGCAGTAACAGCGTGTGTGCGATGGTAGATGACTCTAGCAACGCTTTGGAAAACCTCGAGCATTAATCCTTTCCAAAGATGGCAGAACCATCAGGTCTCTGCTCTTCTGAGCTTTGGCAGGGTGTGACATGGTCCATCAGTCCACCATGCAAGTCGGAGCCGGGTGATGGAGCCTGATGGCACAGTGCCGGCGGGTGGGGAAGGAGTTGTGCTGCCTCTGCACCCCTCTGCAGATGCTGCATGTGTTTCAGAAAGGAGAGACTATTCCAGGGAGGTAACAGGGAGCTTTGATGAGCTGATCTCCCAGCCCAGCCCACCTGCTAGGAAACATCTGGAGAGCTGTAGTGTGAGTTTCCCTCCTGCCCGACTGGCTGATTCCTTGCTGGGGACCACAGTGAAGGATCCCACATTGCCTGTGGCCGTTTTGTCGCTTGCTGGTCTCCTGTCTGGGATCAGAAGCAAGGCAGGAGAGATTCTGCGTCTCACCCTGAACCTCACCTCCATCTCATCTTTGCCTTATTCCTCCTCTTCATCTGTTTGTGCCTTGATCCCAAGTTATCTGCTGGGGTTATTTAGGACTAAGAGAGGGAGGCTTTCTCCCATGCTGAGCAGCAGTGGACAGGACACGCAACAGCCACTCCAGGGGAGGAGATCCAGCCTGTTAACCCATTTCTCTCGTACTTGATCCTAGAGAGGCACTGAGGAGAGCAAGTCTCTGATGCCGTAAGCAGCCCTGGGATGCCTATCCCAACCTGTGGGAACCAGGTCCCACCATCTTCCTCCTGAAGACACCGGGGATGTCCTGCTTCCTCACATCTGCACCAACTCTCTAGTCTGCATGAAGAGACAGTGTGAAGAAACTGGCAGGTTTGGAGCATAGCTCGTTTGACTTCCTGAGACGTCTACCTTGGGATGACCTCATATTTCTCTGGTGGGAATCAGGTGAGATGAGTGGGCTGGAGAACATGCATGACAGAAATGTGGTCAGGAGGATAGCACACTAGCAACACAGGAGGCAGGAGTTCTCCAGCAGTGATCCCGAGTTCACCTAGTCCCTGTCACGCTTGGGCTCACTGCAGGGAGGAAAAGAGGAAAAAATTTTATCAGCGTGGTTAATTCTTCCCCAGAAATTCCTGTGCTCCCGTTGCTTGTGCTTCTTCTCTCAAAGAGAGCAACCCCACACCAGTCAGCACTGTTCGTGTGTTGCTGGGACATGTGGATGCTGAAGGTGAGTGTGGCACAAGGCTCTGCTCAAACATCTAATGCCTCTTTGTGCTCGACTCTAAGCCCAGGAGAGGTCAGAAGCACGGTGAACCTGGAAAATTGGAAAGGGCTTGCTTCTCTGGCAGGAAAATCTCAGCAAGAGCTTTTGAATATGAACAATTACAGTTTGGACAGAGGAAGAATGTGCAGAGGACACCAGAAATGGGACATAGGACAGGGCCTGTTGCCCTGGGTTTTTTGCAGGGTGATTTTGCACCCTTGTGTGAAGTTGTCCAGAGGCTGCGGTATATCTGCGGGTCAGGGGAATAATGTCCCTGAATCACTGTCTTCTCAAGGGCCAGGAAACACAATGTGAAAATATATGGTGAAAATAGCGCACCCAGTAGGACTTCTCTTAATGAATGGTGCAAAGGACGAGCAAGTCATCTGACTTACCCATCACAATGTATTTCAGCATCCCTGCTTTTGTGCCTCTGAGACATGCAACTCGTCTCTCTCTCCTTCCTCCAGCGGTCAAGGTTTCTGATGTCCTGGCTTTCCCTCTTGCTCCCAGCTCAGTTATCCGAGTCCTTTGATCAGCCTAGGCTGACGTCGCCTCTTCCCTCCTTTCTCTGAGTTGTTGCTTGGATGATACCTGCAGGCAGCAGAGAGAAGGCATGCCTTCTCCCAGCCCTGTTCCTGCGCGGTGTAAGTTTAGCTCCCGTAGCTTCCCTTCACAGTCTTCTTGCTCCTTGGCCATACTGAATATATACCATTTCTGTGCTGCCTCCTTTGATTTCTACAGAAGAAGCCTTTGCCAGCAGTGGATGTGTCTGATTTTTCTCACTTTGCTGTGGCAGCTTTGGAGCTGTTGAGATCCCTGGAGACTCAGCGAGTCTTCAAACAGTCAGAGGAGCTGAGATCCAGTCTCCTGAGACATCTGAGCACAGCACAGCATCAGCTTTTTGATACAATGCTATCAAGACATTTCTCTATATTTCGTTTTTTCGCAAATCAATAGAAAGGAGCTGGTTTCCCTCCTGCTGTTGTCGGGGGCTGTTGGAGAAGGAGGTGTTTTCATTTCAGCTCTTGAGTCAAAGAATAAAGGAGGAGGAGAAGGTGGGGGAGAGGAGGCAGGAAAGAAATATCAGAGAGGACAATAAGGGAGAACATCTGCTCACGGCCTTTCCATAGGGCTGGTCATCTCTGAGCCAAGGGAGGAGGCAATCAAAGGGGAGTTGCCCTGTGCTGGAAAGCAAAGGCCAAGTGGCTGGAGGTGAGTAATAGCAAACAGGAGGTGAACAGAGGGGGCAGAGGGGCTGCAGGGGGCCAGGACACACTGGGGAGCCCACTGGTGGCCTTTGCACCAACAGACAGCAGGACTTGGCAGGACAGGGCTGAAGGAGCCAGCCGGCTTTGCCGAGCCTCCGACAAGACGACTTGACCCTTTGGCCAATAAGTCGGTGTTGAAGGAGCTGACTTCCTCCTTCCACCAGTGCAGGTGAGGTATTGGTTTTTCCCCCCTCCCAGCTCTGTGGGGGCACCTTGCTGCACCTCTAATGCCGTGCGAAGCCACCCGCAGGTTTTCCCACCAGGCTGCAGGTTCCTGACCCGGGGTTCCACGCTCTGCCCTGCTGCCCCAGCCCACCCTCCAGGGACCCCAGCTCCCTTGGCTCAGGGGCCGCCTCTGCCAGCGCTTCCCAGGTCCCAGTCCCTGCTCCTGCCCTGGAACGCTCTCCATCAAAGACTGCCAAGGGGATCCGTTCAGATACAGGGATGCTCCAGGATTATCTGGGTGAACACCCATGCTGGCCTCAGAGTACCTGCCAAGCTGCTGGGCCTGGAGCAGGATCTGGCCCCATGCTGCCTTGGGGTACAAGGCCAATGTATTATTCCTAATCCCAATCAAGCTCCTTTGGATTTGGCCTGTGATCGTTTGTATAAAAAACATCCTTGGCTGACGGTACCTGTTGCAGAAGTAATCCTCCCCTCCCGCTTGGCTTGACTCCGAGCTGCTGCCCCACCAGACACCCCAGAGCCTTCTGTAGGAGTCTGCTTCATTCCAGTTCTGCTTTCCTTGATTTAACCTCTGTCCCAATAAAAGCACCTTGTAATCAGAGCCTTGCTGAAGCCCTCCAGGCACACTCCGTGTCCATGCAGGTACTCCCTATTCACTCCCCTGGCATGTCCCTTGGCACCAGTGGGACACAGGTTCTTCAGCCGGGCTGCTGCTCTCCCAGTGGGGCATCTCAGCAGGGACCTTGCCTTCCCTTGGAGCTGGCTGCAGGTATGGTGCCACTGATAACAGGCCCTCAAAAGTCTCACTGTACATGCAGGGAGTGTGTCAGCTGTTACTACCCATATTTTGCATACGGCCCCGTACTTCTTCCCTGCTCCTGTATGCATATTCTCCTCCCAGCTCCCTTTCTTCTGCCTGGCAGCACGTTCATTTTGAATTCATCCGTGATTTCCTCTTGCAGCTTGGGGCACTCAGACTCTCCTGCTCCATCCCTGCATGAGAGGGAAAGGAGTGATGAAGGACACTGGCAGAGCACAGCGCTTCCCCTTCTGCCTCTCTGCACTTGATCCCAGCATCTTGGGAGTGGATCTCTCCCTCATCCTCCCCACAGAGGGTCTAAGAGGCTTTTAAGCTCCCCCTCACATACACACGCACTCAACTCTCCACTAATCATGGTGCCATTTAATACCAGACCCAGCAAGGGCTGGGCAAAACTTGAGCCATTAATTCAGCTGGAAAGATGAGCTAATGAGAAGAACCTTGTGAGCTTCCCTCCCCACTCCTCATTGCTCAGTGCATATTAATCTTCCTGAGCACACGTGCCGGCAGCATCCCCAACAGCTGAATACACTGCCACATGTTTGCTTTATGGGCCGTTGTTCCCTGTGCCCAAGACCTCTGCTTGACTTGCTATAGTTCTTCCCAGTGAATTTGTTCCAAATCAGATGATTTAGTGGTATGTGGAGACCTGGAGATGGCAGGGGGAGGCCACACACATTAATGAAGTCCCTGTAAATGCTCATGTGCTGTCGCCTGGGCAGGGGCACAGCTAAAGTCCCCAAATCCTCTTTGCCTGGTGGGACTGAGCGCAGCCCCTCCTTCTGCAGATGGTGAGGGGCTCTGGGGTACAAATTTGTCCAGCCGGGCTGGATGACGGCAGTTCAGCTGCTATGGGGCAACGCTAGCATCACTGAAGTGTAATTAATTCTGCGTGCTGCTCAGGGGATAGAGGGGAGTTTGAATATGAAGGCTGTAAAATTCTCCTGGGTGAATGCATCCATCCTGGTTTGAGCTTTGTGAGCTTTCCCAGTTGTATACCTCCTAAAAATATTCCCATGGAGCCACAAATTCCTGTAGAGTAACTGTAAGGCTGCCGAGGAGAGGCTCACTTTTCTTAGTTATGCTTAGAAATAGCCCACAGCACTCTCGGGATCCATTGACCCCCAGCTGTAAAAAACCAGCCTGCAGCTTATAGAGGAGGGAAACGAGAGGGCAGCACCATGATTTCCACCCAGATAAAGCCGTGCGCACCGAAGGTGCCAGGGCAGGCTATTAATTTAAAAACTGCTGCCTGCCATTATAAACCTGGCACCATCAGGCGAAGGGCTGCGTGGTCCCTAGGATGCCAGGAGCAGCCCAAGGGAGAGCGGGCAGCTGTCCCACCCCTGCTGGGCTCTGGCATGAGACGCTCAGCACATGGTGAGCTCCACATGCACATTGTCTACAGCAAGGTTTTCAGTTTGTCTTCTCACCGTAAATGTTTGATTTCTCTTTAAAGGAAAATTTGAGAGGGCTTGGTCAGTAGGCCAGTGGCTGTCACCACTGGAAGGACAACCACCAGGTTGCAGCCTGGGCCAGGGGACAGAAGCAAGTGCAGTTTGATGCCATCAAGCAACAACCCAGATTTAGGTTTGAGCATGGGAGGAGTCTGCTTCTTCCTCGAGCTCAGATGGCTGCTGTTGCATGAGCCCTAGGAGCAGGATGTATTTAAATATTACTGCTAATTGAGAGTATTTTAGGTCTGTATTTCTCCTAAAAATTAACTCTCTTGATTTGAAACTCTAAGTCGAGGCGTAAAGTTGCTGTAGATTAATAAACCCCATGTAAATGTAAGTACTCACAAAATGCACGTTTGTTGCTCAAAAGTTAACACTAAGCCAACACCTCAGGAGGCATCCAAAACCTGGAATGAAATACAAAACCAGAATTTGGCAACAGCAATGGGCTCTGTAAGTGCAGCAAAAGGACTGTCTTCGCTCAAGGACAAGCTTGGTCACATTTGAGAAGCTGCAAACCCCAAAAAGCAGAAAGGCTCATTTTCCACCCTTGTCCTAGCAGTGACATCTGCAAGCTTGAAATCTACACTGCTGAAAATCCTCAAGGACCCCAGAGCCAGAAACCAAGCCAAATTCATTAATGCTCTAATGCTGCCTTTAACAAATTGTATGGCTTTTAAATACAAACGTATTTTGAGAGATCTTTTTTGTCCTATATCTAGGACAGGTAAGGCAGGCTCATAAAACCAAGTGCAGATTCTGAGTTTGCACATGTTTCAGTTAATTACCATCCAAATTAAAGCTTATTCAACTGATGAATTAAAAAAAATATCTGCTAGTGAATAAATGCAATATTAAGACTTTCAACACAAAGTGAAAAAAAAAAATCCGAATAAATGTTAATTACATAATAGCTCTAATAAGCTGGTTTAACTACAATGGAAGCTGGCATAAAACAAGTACTGGATTTTGCTGACCAGCACCAGTCAGCTTGCTTTAGGAAAACAGTGAAGTAGCTCAAATGCAAAACAAGATTAGAGTGGATTATTTAAAGGCTTCCTGCTTACAGATTTAGATCAACTTGAATTGAAATCAATTCATCCTGCCTGCCTGGAAGGGGTTTGTTCAGGAAGACGGCGATGGCGGCAGATCAGGGATCGTGGCAGGTGTGGTTCCCCCTTATCCCCTCTTCACCTCTCTCCACGGAGGGGTGTTTCACATAGTTTATATTTAAAAAAAAAACCCAGACGATGAGTGGATCATCGTATCAATACTTCTATGGAGGAGAGATTATTTAGCAGGGCATTTCCGTTCAACAGCACCTGGATCATGCTACGGAGCCGTGCCGTTGGCGATACTCTTGCACCGAGGATGCTGCCGGCACGGCGTGAGCGAAGGCAGTCCTCACCTTTGCAAGGAGAGAAGAAGGATGCTGGGCGCCTGCCACTGTCCCTGTGCTCCTCAAAGCTGTGGTGAGACCCTTGTGGCCGCTACACATCCAGCTGGGAAAGGGCCCCCTCCTTGCCCCCCCTCGCAGCACTGCTGCAGATGGGGCTGGTGTGACAGACAAATCCCCAGCGCCCCGGCCATGCCAGATGCTTGGCACATCAGTGTTGCTAAGCGAGGAGAAGTTTTAACGCGTTGATTAATGCCCTGACTCTGGGTGAGTAATTAGAATTAATGTGGGATATCAAATCAGGAAATCAGGCATTATTAGGAGGAATTAGTGATTTATTTTCATTTTACGCCTGGCTCACCCCAATCCCCCAACACAGACGGGGAATTTGGCAAGAGACGAAGCTCCTTACAGCATGAGGAGAGAGAAATAAGTGGTGATGGGAGGAGGAGGAAGAAAGGGGAGAGCACAGCTCCTCTGTGGTTAATTGTAAAGTCTCATCACAGCCTGCAATTGCTATGAGCATGGTGCAGAGCAGCAGCGAGGAACCATCACCGCGACTGCTGCTCGGGGTCCCAGCCAGCCATGGCTGGAGGGGTGGCACAAGCCCAGCAGCGACTTGAGCAAGGAAGTGCCATCCTGGCACAAACCCTGGTTTCCTGGAAGTGCCATCCTGGCTCAAACCATGGCACTTCCCTGCTCTGGTTTGCTTTTGCTCTTATAGACTGTGGAAGGGAAGAATATGCCAGAGGCAAATCCATGACCCTACAGCAGGCAACATGACAGCAGGGTGAACCTCACTGGTGCTAGTGCTGGGGGTCTTGCTCCTCAGAGGGGTCCTACTCTGGCACAGCAGTGAGGACCAAGTGGTTTCAAGCCACACCGGGCTGCAAAGCCTTTGCCCGAGCAGCTCACCACATAGCAGCTGGTTGCTCCAAAGCCGCTGTCGGTCAGCGCATGGTTGGAAGCCAGCATGCGTGGCTGACAAACGGCTTGTGGCAGATAGCTTCCCAAACCACAGTGGGGTGAGGGTAGGCTAGAAATCCCGAGCCTGCAGCCTGCCTTTACCATTGCATGGGAAACAGAAGGGCCAGGGGAGTGAAATGGTGTAATTTGGGACCCACAGTCCGAATGCCTTGATACCGGTAACTCTGAAAGGGGAGACGCAGGCCAAAGGATGGAGGTAGGGGAGCCTGTTGGCGCCCGAGTCCAGCCTGCCTCAGCCCGCAGTACAGCGGCTGACGCGGATGCCACAGCAGCATCCCCCCTGGGAGGGCAGCTACTGTGCAGGGGGGCCCCGGGAGGCAGAGATGGGGTGTGAGCCCTCCTAGCCGCAACGGGTTCTTCAATCACACAAATAAGAAGATGGTGCTTCTCCACGGCTCGTTGTTTGTGTCTGAGAATGAATTTTAATTACACTGCCCAGGCTCAATAAATCACAGGGGCAATTAAAATCCCCATTTGCACTGACTAATGGCTCCAGAGCATGGATTGTGGTAAGAGGTTAAGCTGCTTAGCAGTGGTACAGGGCGGAGATGCAAAGGAGCAGGGTGGATTTGAGAGGGAGCAGGGAAGGGGGATGCGGGCAGGGTGGAAGGAGCCCAACCATCTTCCCCAGTACCCATCCCACATTCATTCTTGGCTGACTGTGTGATTTGAAGGCTAGTTAGAAAAAAGCCCAAGGAAATCTCTGCAGGTGGTAAGGTCTTCAATGTCCTTGGCTCCGGTGCACTGTATATGCAAACCCTGTGCCCTGGGCCACCTTCTGCCTGCACCTCTCCGTGCATCCCTTGCAGTTCCAGCAAGCACATGCTAGAGCTCATCCTTTCTCCTGGGGTCTGGCTCAAGTGGCCCCAGCTGCTGGCTGGCCAGCAGAGATGTGCGCCCTGTCCCCACTACCTCACTGCTCTCCCCCTGCGCCAGCATGCCCGCTCCACCAGCCCTGGCATGGAGAGAAGAGCATGAGGCGGGGGAAGGGCCAGCATGGGGTAACTGCTGCTGAGACCCAGCTGCTGCATAGATGGGGAATGGGGGAGAGGGGCAGCGGTAGCTACACCCCTGAGAAGGACAGCGGGAGTGTTGCCTCCTTGGGAGAGAGAACCCTCCCGAGCAACCCTCCTGTGCAGGACCCCGAGCCCATGGGTTTGCTGTTGGCCAAGACCAGGAGGCCATGGAGGAATTCACAGGGTTGTATGGGAGTGTGAACGTTTGAAGGCAACAGCTCCTGCAGGACTCGGTGGATGCCATTTGGTCATCTGCCCCATGTGTGCTTATAGCAGATGAAGCTCTGACTTGCTGCAGCCCTGCAGAGTGCCTCCCTCCAAGGAGCTCAAGGAGGTCTTGGCCCGGTAAGGGGGAAAAATGGCCTTTGCTTTGCTGTGATGGGGAGGTGGGAGGGATGTGAGGAGCAGGGAAATGCATGAGCTCCCAGATTGCCCAGAGGGCCTGTATCTTGGCTGGGACATGCTGACACAGCCTCCTAGGATCAGTACACGGCCTGGAGCAGGACATGCTCGCTTGGCGGAACAGCAATGACGCTGTCTCAGATGGCTTCAGCATCTCCAAATGGGGCTCCCTTTCCAGTTCGCATGACCCCAGGGTTTAACTGCAGTTCAACCTCACTTAACTGGGCCTGAACCAGGCTACTCCTGTTGCAGAAGCCAAGGCAAATCTTCATTACAGGTTCGGCACATGGTCCCTCTGCCTGTGCCCCATGGGTGGGAGGTGAGTGTACTGACTCCCTTCTCGCTCTGCTCCAGCAAATCTCTCCAGGAGCCATGAAGATCAGCACCGCTGTCGTACCCAGCCAGGGTGCAGGAGCATCTTCCACAGGTCTCTCTCCTAGATGCCTTCTGCTGCAGAACCACTGCCATGACAGGTTGAGCCCCAGATGGAGAAACTGGCACATGGCTGATGATTAAAATCTCCAGGATGGTGCCGAGAGGTGGAAACTTCCCCCAGTTCCTAGCTGCTGGGGAAAAAAACAGGGTAAAAGGAGGAAAATTCTGCCTCTTCCAGGCTGGGGATTATGAGCTGGACACATTACTACAGTAACACAGCCACTACGGATGATCATGTTCCTCTTTTGCATCTCGGTGCTGGTTTGAGGGAGGGGAGAAGCCCCGGCGTGGGGGTGGTAGCAGCAGGCAGCTCAGCCTTTCTTCCCGTGGAAGAGTGGGCAGCTGGCCGGAGGGGATGTGGGTGCCATGCCGGGGAGAACTGAGCGCTGCACTGGAGCCTGGGCAGGGGGCACAGCTGAGGGCAGCAGCTCTGGCCGGGGAGGGCTTGCTCACGGCTGCACGCTCACCACCCTGGCAGCACCCTGTAGCACCCCGAGCACAGCCCGCCTTGCTTGCCCTCACGCAGCATCCAGCCTACCGTGGCAGAGCTGGCACTCTGGGTATGCCCAGGCAGATCCAGAGTCCATCGTGCCCGGGGCTGTCTGGCATTGGAGGGGGTGGGTGTGAGCAAGCAGGATGAATCCATAGCTGTTTAAGTCGTCCATGTCTTCACAGGGACACAGGCACAGGCTGCCAGGCCAGGGGAAGTGCACCGAGCACCATCAGCTCAGGCCACTGAAGGCTGCAACGGGCACAGAGCTAATGAAGTACAGTGATGGGAGCGGTGGAGGTATCGAGAATTCTTGGAGTGGCATGGCATGGCAGGAGGTAAGGAGCCAGCTGCCGTCCTCTTCTCCAGGGGGCTGAGCAGGGACAAACAGCAGCAGCAGCACCGCACTAGCCTTTAATCGTCCAAGCTCTGTATTTGTGGGGAGAGTTTAAAAGCTAATGAGCCCCGAGCTGGTGGTGGAGTAGGAGACCCAGCACTGCTGGTGCCCAGACCGGTGCTGGAGGAGTCCCAGTGGGAGGAAGAGCAGGTAACCTCAGGTGGCAGTGCCCCAAAGACCCATTTACAAATTCGTCTTCTCAGGCAGGAATTTTAAGCAGGATTTTTTTCAGTCTTTCTTTTTTTTCCCAAGATGAAAATGTCATTGGTATAGTTAATAGTACCCCCTATAGCATCTCAGCCATATTATATTGCCTTTGATATATCTCACGTGCAGCATGCATCCTGGTAGCAGCAGGAGGAAGCCTCAAGAGCAGTGTTCAATATGCACAAAAGACTGTCTCTCAAGAAGTTTATCTTCACCAAAGCAGGTAGGCAACCTTTCTATTTCTAATTACTTTGAGTCTATAAACAGGTAAAAAAGCCCTCTCTCTCCTTTCTTTCTCTCTCTCTCTTTCTCTCTCTCCTTTCTGCTCATTCACCAGAGAAGAGAGGAAAGCAAATAAGCATAATAAGGGATGTAGAGATTGGGTGGCACAGTCAGGCTGCATAGTGCAAAAACCTGTGTGCTGTTCTGGAGTCCCTGGACATTGCAGATGGAGCCTGACTGGCATGGCTCAGCCTTTACCTCGTACCTGGGTTTTTCATCCCAGCTGAGGAAGCAGTCGGTCTCCTGCTCTTGCACAAGGCAAAAGCAGGGCTCAGTCAACGAGATGCCCAGAGAAACCAGTCCCTGCCCTGGCTCACAGTCCTGTGCAGGGAAACAAAGATGAAGAGCTGGGTTTGGCAGGGTGTGAAGACAGCAAGAGTGCTGTCTCCCAAGCAGGAGGGCTTGGGAGGTTTCAGCCCCCATTAAGGTTCATTGACCATGCAGCCAACGCTCTCCGAGGAGGCATAAGAGAGTGCAGAGCTGACTGCTAAAATGCAGCCTGCTGTGAAACATCACAAGGATTTACATGTAGATTTTCATTGGAATTGAGATATATTTGTTTAATTAGCACCACTGTAACACAGGCTTGGATGGAAAAGCTTCACCAGGGAGTCAGATTAACACAGAACTGGACTCCAGGCACCCTAGGAAAACGGGCTGCAGCTGAAGAGCCCGCTACGCTGGGACAGCTTGATCACTCCCGCACAAGCAGCCAGGAGAGGCTTTCCAATGTGGTACCTAGCACGGCAATCAGCTCTTGGCTTTGACAGAAGATGCTTTAGCCCGAGAGAGAAAAGCTAGGGGCCATTGCAGCAGTCTGCAATCCAGCCCAAGTGTGGCAGAAGACAGAGGTTTTTCACCAAAAGCAGCATATGTCACTCATTCAAGTTAAATGAAGCTTGAAAAAAACAAAGAGAAAGAAAATACATGTCTTAAGAATAGTCTGCTCTACCAGCTGCTGTCTGGGACGTTTCGTCTCTGCATGAAGATACCCCAACCAAACCAGGAACCAGAGGAACAGTTTAGTGCCCTAGCATTGATGTGCCAGCCGGCACCTGTCAGCCCAAACAGCGGGACACCCTCCAGAGCGAAACCAGGAGATGCTGCAGCTGCATCTGAAGGGGCAGAGTCATCCAGCTGGGGTTGCAACACGCTTCCAGCCACTCTGCAGTGGCACCGACAGCCCCGCTAAGCAGTCACACTCGTCAGCCACACCAACAACGAACAGACATGAAGGTACCATAAAAACCCCACAGATGTCTACATGCAAATGTTTACCACGTCAGGTGTTTCCAGCCTTGCAGAAGGAAATGGGGCATCTGCTCAGACCTGCTGGCAGAGCAGTGGGATGCCTGGGCCCTGGGCTTGGGCGCAGCTGGTGAGGGACACCAATGGCAGGGAGCTAGCTGGTGAGGGACACTGATGGCAGGGAGCACAGCCGAGGCTGGGGAGAGGGAGGGAGGCAGTCCTATATGGAGGGGAAAGCCCAGCACGGGAGGATGTGAAAGCACTGATGGGACAGGGCAGAGGGCAAGGGACAGCGGTGCTGGTCCTGGCTGGCAGGTGCCTGCTGGCTGTGGGACAGGCACTGCGTCCTCCTCCGGCCATTTGCAGGGAGCAGCAGCAGGACAGTGACTTTCCCTGGCCACCTGGGTGGGAGGACTTGGGTTTCTGCAGGTGCTTGGTTTCGGTGCTGACTCTTGTAGAGGGCAGGAGCAGGGCAGACGGGTCGTCTTCCCCTGAGGGTTTTAAGTAATGAGGCAAGATACGGCTGTGAGCTCAGTGCTGGATAGAGTGGCATTAAATGGGACTCCATGCCTGTCTTTAGCCATCCCGGAGGGGGGTGAGCTAAATGTTGAGCGCTAAGGCCTTTGTTGGTCTGGGGGCAGGTAACACCAGCAGCAGAGCGCAGGAGGGGCTGGGGGCATCGCAGACCCCGCAGCCCTCTTTGCTCCATGGTGCTCTGGCAGCTCCCTTCTGAAACAAAATGTATTGGTCTTGTTGCCCAGGCTTACTAAAAACTGAATCATGAGCCTTCTTATGTATGCCCAGAAGCCATCGAAAATTCAAAAGAGTTTGGGGAAGCACAAGGCAAATCAAACCTAACTTTTTTTATCTGAGGTATTCTACCTCATTACATGGAGCTAAAAGAGGTCCCCTGCCACTAATGTCCCTGTGGCCCCCTCCCCCCAGTGCTGTCAGCCCTGATGCCACAGGGAGAGGCTTGGCTCACCCTGTCTGGGGCTGCAGCTCCTCCCAGGGCAGCACTCTGGGGAGAGCCCAGCATGGCAGAGGGTGGATGGCACAACCCCCAGTGTAATCCTAAATGCCAGCCCTAACGCTCAGCTCTGCAGAGCTTGTCTCGGGGGCTGCCATCCTGCCTGACACTTAGGCTGCCGTGATGCCTGCTGCTGTGTCCCTCTGCTCCTCCTCATCCAGGGGCTGGGATGGGTTTGCCCGCTGTTGGCCACCAGTGCCCCTCTCCCCCTCATGTCCTGGGACCTGCAGGGCACACCTCAGCCAGCCCAAAGCAGGGGGCTGCTGAAACAGTGCCTTAAGGAAGGGAGTAGCAAACGCCACGTGAGCACAGGTGAGGGACCAGCATAAGCATGGAGGTCCCTGGCTGCATCCCAATGCCTTGCCTGCTTCCCTGGCCCCCAGGATGGAGCCCTGCACTCGCAGGGCTGCAGGGTAGGCAGCTCCCAGCAAGGGCAGAAGGTACCACAGTGGGCTGGCCACAGGCAGGAGGCTGCAGGCAGGCCTTGGCACCAGCAGCGACAGGCACACAGACAAGGCTGGGCTCCACTGTGGCAGATTGATAGGTGTCTGGTGGAAAACGTCCTACTGATAGGCCGAGAACAAAACGCAAACAGGGAGAAATGACAGCTATTCCTGTAGCTTTTCCATCATCGCTGCCGATAGCAGCCACGGCGCCTGCAGCTCCGCGATTGATGCATCTCTGGGGACTCCAGGAGCGTGGATGCCACAATCAGGAAGGATAAAAGAATTGCTGCTGGAACCCAGAGGAGACTTCGGATCCTTATCAGGAACAAAAAGGACATCAATCTGGTGCCAGCACAGTCCTGCCAGATGCAACCGCACACTCAGCAGCCAGCCTGGCAAGGCTGGCAAGGCACATCCATCGCTGCCGGGACCTCATCCCTATCCAGGGTAGCTCTCTTTCAGCCATAAGGCACCAGGCAGCAGCCTTCCTGGGGCAGTGGAACCGAGACCCAGCCACTGCTTGGCCACGAAAATCCTTGGCAGGAAAGATGTGGAAAACAGAGCAGGAGACAAGCCTCTCTGGAGTCCTAGCTGGCTGGTCCTGTGGTCTCATGCAGCTCGAAAACCCAGGTGGCTACCCTGCATTTCTGCACCATGTGAGCTGCGATGCCTCACAGTTGATCCCCTGCTATCTGGCCCTCTGCAGTCCTGGTGCCCAAAATGTGTGGGACTACTTTATACAGCACTGGTAGTGGTAAGCATCAACTCCTCGGAGATGGACAAAGTTGGCGTTTCCCTTTTAGGTCTAGCTTCTGGCTATGGTAAGAGGTAGGGACAAGGCACATAGTACAACTGTTGGTTGGAAAGCACCCGGGTGCTTGTGTAAACTGGTCTTCCAGGGCTTCCAGCCAAACCCTTCTGCGCGAAGCCCAGCTGCTGCACCTCTGACCTGTGCGAGAGGCCTGGCACTCGTGTCGTAGCAAACACACACAGCATCCCTTCAGCTGCCACCGCTCGGCAGGTGGCTGAGAGCTCCCTGCATGGGGACATGGTGGGCTGCCATCCAAAAGGAGCCCACTGCTGCTTCTCCCAATGCAACCTGCCACCAGGAGCCCCAGAGCCAGCACTGTCTTCAGCCTCTTCTGAGGTAGAGCAAACCAGCCACGCGATAACCACACCGCTCCGAACACACAGAGGTTAAAGAAGCCTCAGAGCACAGTCTGTCCCCTGGGCACAGCCAGGACCTGGGCTGACACAGATGCCTGTGTCATGGGTGGCCACAAAAGCTGGGCTGGTGGGAGCTGGAGCTGAGCACAATGATGGAGGCTGCTGGCACTGTCTCTGAACATGCTTTCTGCAGCATCCATGCCTCCTGCAGAGATCTCCCATCCCCAGAGCCAGGCATGGAGCTTCTCCACTCACCGGTGGGCCAGAACAGGGCCGAGGTGAGCACGGCTGCTTGCAGGACCGCACTCAGCCCCATCACCCACTGTTGTCCACCCCGAAGGAGATGCATGCCACTAGGACCGCCATCCCCATAAAGCCAAGGAGAGTTGATGGACATCACCATTCAAAGACCTATTACTTAATGATCCTATGACAGCTTTCGGTGAAAATGCAGCTATTTCTTATAGTCCATTCCCTGCCTGGCCGGGGGGGTAGAACAGCACATTGGCAGCCTGCTCTCAGCTGCCCCCCAGCTTGCAGGCTGGCTCAGGGATCGTGAAATACCGTGACACGGGGACATCCTGGGATGTGCAGGTACTCTAAACCTCTTCTTTAATGTTTCCTGGTCATGGCAATCAGTAGCAAAATCATGAGACTTGGGTAGCAATAAGGAGCTCTGATTTTTAGCAACAGAGGTGTTTTGTTTGGCTCGGTGCACACGTGTACGTACACACAGCCCTCGCATACACAGCCAAAGAGGAAACTGTGCTGATTAAGTTTGGTGAGACCTTGCTATAGTGTGGAGCGAATACTAACGCCATGTGAAGAGCTCTAATTAGTTTAGAAGCAAAGCCCAGTAACAGTTTTCAACATCTTGAGGAAATTGCATGGTGGCTGTTTAAATCTCTGCTGCTGCTGCTGCCCTCCGGAGAAGGCTGGTGATGTTTCTTCCTCTTCTGGAATAATGTTTGTCCCTGTGACTATTTTGTGTGACTACTTCAGGCCACAGGGCTACTGGAGAGCTGAGCTCCAGGTGAGGAAGAGTTTTCGGGATGGCCTTGGGATGCTGCAACCCATACGGTGCCACACAGGGCAAGCCATGATGGGGAAGGAAGGTAATAGGAGATATTTGGAAAAATATGAGGATTTTGGGACAAGGTCTTGAGGCTTGCAGCAAGCTGGAAAGCTGCAAAGGGCGGATCTAGCCAGAGCTGAGGTCTTACACAGGTACCCCCATTGCTGTGCCTTTCTCAGGACTTACTGTTGCTTCTGCAAACCCAGCTCCCAATGGCAGGAGATGCTTGGCTTGCTTTTCTCTCCCTCCCACCTCGCCTTGCTTTTAAATAAACTTCTATCCCTCACTGCTTGGAGGAATGCTTTGAAAACCTGACCCCGGTGCACCCTAAAAGCTCAGAAAGCAGCAAGTAAATAAAAAGAGCGCTTTCTCTTCTGACTTAAAAAAATCACATTTAAGAAAAAAAACCCCAGCAGTCTCCTAACCCTTTTTGCCCTGATTCAGGAGAAGATTTTTTCCTCTCTTCTTTCAAGGCTAGCGCCTCTGGGAGATTTGGGGTTGTGGTACCTGTGCAGAAGAAGCCAGTGTGGCCTCTGTGCCCCTTCCTGAGGATGCTCAGTTGCTCCCGGTGGCTGGCTAGTGCTGTCATCCACCAGCCAGCACTTGGTGGCTGTGGGGGACCATGGCGCTGCTCTCACTGACATCCTTTCCTGATGGGGAGCTTCACCATGAGCATGGGACACAGGCACAGAAGCCATGCCTGTGCTGAGAGCCTTGCGACCCTTCTGTGGCCAAGGTGACTTTGCTCCTTGGAGCCATTGGCCAGGGGCTAATGCACTCACTTGGCGCTCTCTGGTGGCCAGCTGGTCCCTGTCCTAGACCCATGTGCCTGTCCCAGTCCCGTGTGCCTGTCCCAGGCGTGCAGGTGTCTCCGGCAGAGAGGGCATCCAGCCCTCAGGGCATCCAGGATCCGGGCAAGGCTGGATGAAGGTGCCCTCCATGTCTGCTCCCCACTTCTGCTCGTCAGCTGTAAATGCTGGCAGGAGATCTCCAGCTGGAAGTGGGCTGCGAGCCACTGGCAGGTAATTGCTAAAGCAAGCAGGGCTGCATTAATTGAGATGACGGCAGCCAGCAATGTGCTCTCCATTAGTCTCGGCTCTGCAGCAGCTGGTGGCAAAGCAGAAAACCCAGGGGGACGGGGTCTGTTTCACTACAGCAATGCTCCAGGCAAGGGCCAGGAGGGAAACCTGCCTTTCCCCACCCCAGTGCTCTGAGCAATCGTTAGCCTCACCTCTGCCATTCACTGTGGCTCCGCACCATGCTGGTGTGAACTGTGCCATGTCCAGCCTTGGAACTGGCTTTGCTGACCTGCGCTGGGGGATCCCTGCCCTGTGGACCGTCCTGCCAAAGAGATGCAAGAGCCTGAGGCAGCCGCAGGGTGGGAGGCAGGCAGCCATCTGTGACAGGCGTGTGGATGCCCAGCAGGGAGCAGCGAGGGAGCTGCAGCCTCCCTTTTCGCCTCCTCTCCTCCCACCTGTGCTAGAATCGTGCCTGGAGGTACTGCAGGCCCTGGGGGGGTTTGTAGCACCCTGTCCCCAGGCGACTCATTGACGCCAAGGGAAGATGTTGTTCAGGCAACATGTGAGAGTGGGAGAAGAGGGGGGTGATGCAGGCCAGGCAGGAGTGAGGGGTAATAGCGGAGCTGAGTGGGGAGCCCAGGGCTGCCAAGGCAGAAATTTGGCTCCCCAGATCTGGGGGGGGTGGCCGCAGACCTGGCCGGCTGAAGGTACAGTGGGATGGAGGAGTGCAGCACAGCTAGATGTGGTCCAGGTCCTGTTTTCTGTCACCTCACAGCCTTCTTCCTGTGACCCCAGATCCTGCCTGGGGCCACCCAGCCAAGCTGCTAGAGCAGGGACCCAGTGGCTCACTTCACATTCTCAAGTCATCACTGGTAAGCTTGGACTTGCCATCCCAGAGGGCTGAGCCTGCCAGGGCGGGATTTACAGCATAGTCCAAGGCTGCTTAGTGACTGGGGAGGAACCAGAAGCTGCAGCCACAGCAGCTGCTAGCTGCAAAATAAATTGGAAAGAAGCAGGTTAGTTGCTGTGGTTTGCCTGCAGCGGCAATGAGAGGAGCAGGGCTGTTGCAGGATGCCTAGAGAATGGGCAGCAGCCAGTGACACGCCTGTGCCACCTTCCCTGCTGGGTGTCACGGGCTGGGGTGCCCTGGATATGGGTGCTCCCGGAGCAAGCATGTCCTGCCTACCTGCACCACTGCCCAGGGAAGGCTGCCACCAAGATGAGGGACCCTGCCCTTTACAGGGACTGCAAAATAGCCCTGGCTGGGCACCACAGAGATCAAAGCCACCCTAATCACAGATGTTCCTTTGAGTTCAGCCACGATGCTGCCCACTGATCTGTAGGGGAATGGTTCAGCCAAGGCCTTTAGGACAAATGGTGCAGAAAACTACCTGGTGTCATCACCGTGAGGCTTGAGGGCCAGGGGCAAGGACAGAGCCCCTCCGCTGAGTAAGCAAGGGGTTTGCAGGCAGCAGTGTGGCCCAGAGATGCTCTTCTAGCAGGCCGCCTTTTCTACACCCTACACGTACAAGCATGAGGAGGGACACCGACCAACTGCAATGAGTACTGGCACCTCCTCTGTCCCTGACCACAGGGGGGTCAGGGACCCCAAAGGCAGACACCTTGGCTGGTGGTACCATGGGGCAGGAATAGGGCCATGCCCTGGGGCAGCTTTACCTGCCCCAGAGACCTGCTCCTGGGTTGGGGTGTCTCACACCGCTGCATCCCGTAGTGGGGCAGGGGAGAAGGGAGGAGTTGGATACGGCTGTTATGGCAACAGAAGCTCTCAAGATGAAGGGAAGGGAAAAGGCACTCTTTAAAGCATGTTTCCATGGCAACATGCATCTTCAAAGGCCTCTATAAAAAATGAAATTTAAAAAAAAAAAAAAAAAGAGGAGGTTTCCATAGAGGTGGGGACTTCTGCAAGCTGAGCTGCTGCAGATGCTTTGGGAGTTAAATGAAGAGCCTGGGCCCTCCTGGGAGGGGATGGGGACAGCCCTGCAAGGCAGAAAGAGTGTGGGGAGCAGAGTTTTGCAGCCCGGGGGATATGTCATGCCTCCTTCCTCCCCCCACATTTGTTGGGTTTTTTTGCTAGGTGGGCCTTAGCTCCATAAGACGGCAAAGTCCAGCAAAGAGGGCAGGGAACAAATAGCCTGGTGGAAGCCAAGGGGCAAAGAAATTCCTGTGCTCTTGTTCTGGCTCTTCCAGCCTTGCTTTCCCTGCCAAGGGGAGGACAACCCCACAATATCCCCACTGCAAGGGACGGAAGGCTCTAGGTGATGCGCTCTGGGCCAATACTGCATCTGGGAGCATGCGGTGTGACTGCCTGCTGGGGACAGGGATGTGGCATCGTGGCCATGGCTGATGTGACAGCAAAGGGCCAGCTGCCTGTGGGAGCAGCAGCAACAGCCTGCTCTGCCTGGGGATGGGATGGGATGGGATGGGATGGGATGGGATGGGATGGGATGGGATGGAGCCAGTGTGGTCAGGTACCAGCTCCGTCCTGCACGATGCTGAACCCGCTTTGGGCCACGTGTGCTCTGGTGCTACAGGATCTCTGCAAGGACAATCCAAAAGGCTTTTCTTTCTTCTTAGCATGTGCCCCTTGACTACAGAAGCATCAGATGTTCCTGGAGGGGCACGAGCTGCTGACAAATGCTGTAGTCATCACCAGCCCCAGCTGCAGTGTGTGCTAGGGGGTGTAGGCTAGCCAGACTGGGTACCACAGTAAATGCTCTCAGAAGGGGGCTTCATCCTGCTTTGCCTTGTTTCACCCCTCTCCCCAAAGGCAGATTTGCTCCAGCTTTTTCTGCTGTGCAATCACAAGCCCTGGGCTTGCTTTCCTCATTCCCTGGGGGTGCTGCCTGGTCTGCACCAGGGACCAGCAGGGGTGAGACCCCCCTCTGCTGCTGCAAGCCGAAAAGGGTGTCGTGTGGGGCTGGCTTTAGAGTCATGAAGCTCGTTAGTGGGTGTTGAGCTGCAGCCCCTTTCTCTGCTCTTACATGGTATAGAGCTATAACCAGTGCCCTCACAACCTCATTACCAGGGACTCCAGGTACCACTATGGCTATCCTACCCTAAAAATTAAGCCTCCCTTTGCTCACTCAGCAATGGTGAGCACTGACTTTTCTTTACCTTGGGATGGGGGGGCAGAGGGGTGGTGGGTAGCTGATGTGCCCTGATGCTGAACAAATCTTGGCTGGAGGAGATTTTTCAGACTGTGGAAAACCACAGGGGCTCCAGATCTGTAACAGTTGTTCAATAAAACAGATGAAAAGACTCATTCCAGATGGCCTATCCGTCCTGGCTATCTTCAGTGTGGGATACACTGAATTTTAGCTAATAAAATTTCTTCTGTGGGCATTCTTCACCTGAAACAAAAGAGCATGCAATTAAAAGGAGGGACAATACTACTTGCCAGAGCCCTGGCCCTGGGACTGTCACTGGTTTTCTGTCAGAGTACTCCTGAGAGGTGGTCAACCACCCTACAGTGCCTGGCTCCACATCGGCAGGGGAGCGCTCTGCTCCCCCAGCCCAGCCCCTTCTCTGCAGACATCTGGACTTCCATGTCTTATTTTAGGCTGCTGCTCAACTTGATGACTAACAAATTCTACGCCCAAATGATCCTGCTGCAGAGTAACACTCCTAATCCTGCCAGTAGCCACTTGGGATGCTGGAGAACAAGCACTTTCCCAAACCCACAGGCTCTGCAATCACATACCTCCACTCAGTGATGCCTGATGCAATAACCCTGCAATGCTCCGGTCTCCTGTTTCACCAACGGATTTTGAGAGGTAACCTTACCTGGAGAATCCTTTGAATGGCTTCTTTGTCTTATTGTCTGCAACAACACAATATTGTTGGCAAGTGGTGCAGGAGAGTTTGGCCTCACAGTGTAACTGGCTGGAGGCAAACTGAAAAGGACAAGTAATAAAGCAGAATTGCATTAAAGGGCCTCCTTCGAGTGTACAAGTGAGGGCAAGATTCTGCGTGACCAAAAAGCTGCAGGTTAAAGGACTGTATGACCTGGCTGGATACAGCAGCGCTGCACAGCAGAGCATCTCTCTAGATCGGAGGCGGCAGCACAGGAGCAATCCAGAGCACGGCACTGACTGTGCGGGAGTCCCATGTGCTGCTGCAAGGGGA
Source organism: Pandion haliaetus (assembly GCA_013401275.1). NCBI lineage: Eukaryota > Metazoa > Chordata > Aves > Accipitriformes > Pandionidae > Pandion > Pandion haliaetus. Next base: position 199,219 of record VYZV01010762.1, read on the forward strand.
GGAGGCACAACAGGTGTGCTTCAGCTCCTGTTAACTCCCATCAACAGCTCCAGATAGTAATGCCAGGGTAAGCCAGAGGCTTCAATTACATTTGTCAGGCAATTAGAGTCACAGCAGACCTGTTAGCACAAAATAAGCGCTGGGGACCCATGTGCTGGGGAACACAGGTCTGAGCTTGGGGTGTGTAACAGGGGGCCCGGCTAGTGATGCTGCGGGGATCGGGGTGATGCTATTCCCAGGGGATGAGCTGGGGACAAGACGCACACCAACAGGCCTCCCTCCTCTCCCTCCCAGCCCCCAGACACCTGCAGCAGGACTGGTTACCACAGGACCTGTTATCGAGGGACCGGCTGTGCCCATGAAATGATTCCCCTCCAGCCTTTGGTATTTGCTTTTCTCTGGCCTGTCTGCTAAAGCTGGCAATGTGGGGGCTCGGAGTGAACAGAGGTGAGGGCTCAGGGCAGAAGTTATGTGAGTGCTTGTGGCTAGTGAGTTGCTGGGAAGGGTCTTTATACCCTGTGAGGAATAAGTGGAACAAGGAAGGGATGCCTGCTGAGGAGGGGGAGTTTTTCTTGCCAGAAAGGACATGTCTATCATTTTTTTTTTTCAAAAAAAGAACACTTGGTTCTGACTATATGGACCCTGTGCAGATTGGGGCAGTCGGGATGCAAAGCCCCAAGATGCACTTCTGCCATTACCAGACTACAGGCCGCTCCTCAGAGCCCTGCAGCTCCTGCGTTATGTTACAGCAGCCAACAGCTCCTCTGTGAGGCGTAAACAGGCCCTTCTCTGCCTTAATCCATGGGATAATTTGCAGGGTACAACCTACTCCGTGCATTGGAGCACTGCCATGAGCCCTCTTGCTGCTCAGATTCTGCGTTGTTGATGACCACAGCAAGATGAAAGGGATTGCTTTGGCTGCACCACAGCAGGAGCGGTGAGCCACCTTCCCGGCCCCGTGCCTGACCCTGAGTCGGTATCTCAGCCTCCTACACACTTCTCCTCCTCGGTTGTCCCAGGATCACAGCTGGATGCCCAGCAGCAGCTCCTGCCTGTGGGCAACCCTCACCTGCTTTCCCTCTGCTCTGAGCAGTTTGGGAGGTCAGGGCTCCTTGCCCCATTTCTTCCTGCTCCTTTGTGGGTGCCGGGCTCCCATGGGTCTTGCAATCCCCTTGTTAATATTCCAGGCATGAGAGCATTCAGCATCATGCCAACAGGAGCCAGAGGTTAAAAAGTACAAATATAATTATGGTGATCATGCTTCTGTGCAGCCAGCTGGAATGGCAGGGGAGGAGGAGGAGGCTCCAGAGGAGGCTGGAGAGGGCTTTGCTGTCAGTGTCCACTCTGCCCTGACTTCCTCTGACCAGGTATTTTTCTTCTCTGATCAGAGTGGTGCATCCTTGGTACCAAGATCCCAGGCCACAGGGAGGCTGAAGGTTTCAACTTAGTAGTTTTGCGAGACATGGCTCACGAGCACATTTGTTTCCCTGTGCTCTATGCCAGCTCTTATCCCCCTTCCATCACTCACAGGTCCTTCAGGAGCAACAGAGCTGGGTGCTGGCTTTAAAGCATCCACTTTTGCGTCTACAATGTGGTCTTCATGCTAACCATATTCATTTAATAATAGTCAGGACCCCGTGTATTCCCTGGCAAGCTTGACCTAAATTCGGCAGCAAGGTTTACTCTGCAGCTTGCACTGCTGCGGATGGGAGAGTCTGCAGCAGCTGGGGGAAAAAAACAAACCTTGAAAGGGGGAAGCTTGGATTGAATTAAATCTGAATCAAATCACAGCCATCTCCTCTGCGCTTCTTGGAAGTTCAAATTCAGTTTATTGTTCCCAGCTCCATCATTTTTAGTTTCCAATGTCCTGCAGGATTTGCGATCTCAAATGGCTGTGATGATTGTTGCACACGGAAATTTTGACATCTGTGGTTGCTAGAAATTGGGCAAGGGATATAGTGTAGCTTGGATGATGGTTTATTAGGTTTCAGAGTTAGCCCTGGGCAGAAGGTTCCTGCCTCTGTGAGGCATTACTGGCTTCTTCTTTCATCACCTGTGGAAGGTATTCACTGGGCTGATTTATTTTGTATTACTACAGTGAGACTCAGGCATAAAGGGCATAAAGTGGTGGCTTCAGCAAACTCTGTTCTTGGGGAACAAGAAAATAGCCAGGGCTTGACAATGACAAGCTAAACAGGTCTCACGACATGCCTTTAACCACCGTAACCTCAGGAGGGTTATAGCAATTATATGGTTAATCCTGGCTGTTTGGCCAACTCTTAACTTTGCTAGTCAGCTCCCTGGAGGAGCAACAGAGCTGCTCACGTATGTACAGCTTTAAGCCATTGGCTACGCTCCAGAAAATGGTCCTCTCTGCTGCTGGAGAAGGATCCTCACCAAAGCTTTGCTTGTGCTCATTCAGGCACATCCCCTGAAGGGATTAAAGCTCAGCAGAGCCACCTGAAACATGCAGAGAAAGGGAAATGCCACTTTTCTCTGGAGAGTGACAAAAGGTACCCTGTTGGCTTCAGGTGTGGGCAGGAGCCAATGCTGGGAGCCTTCGGATACTGCCTTGGTGCTCCTGGGCAAGCCTGGGCTCTAGCAGCCTCCTCAGCAAGATCTAAGGCACACCTCTACCATCTGCCCAAGCAGGCAGCTCAGCAGTGTTGTAAGAGACTGGGAACAGAGCTGGCTGGAGGAGGATGAAGAGGATGGCGGGTGTCCCAGTGTCTGATCAGAGCTTTGCCCCAGGACCTGCTGCCTCGGGCTGCTGGGACACCCCCCTTTGGCAGGCGGGGGCGGGGGGCTGCACCTCCACCTCCAAGGATGGCTCCAAACATCCTCTCCTCTTCCTGGACATTGCTCGGGGTGCTTTGGGAGAAGGGGTTTTTTTGTTTGTTTTGGTCGTATCGCCAGCGAGGAGGAGGGAAATGCAGCTCTTCTGCTCTTCTCCAAGCCCAGGTGAGTTAGCCTCCTTGCCTCCCATTATCCCCCCAAGAGGCAGGGGATAATGCCCTGCTCCTCAGAGAGACCAGGGCAGGTCCTACAGAGGCTTTGGACCCTTTATCTTCACCAGGAAGGAGGTGAGACAGCACTAGGAACCCTTTGCAGCCCACCAGTGCAACCCACATGTGCCCTGGGCCCTGTCAGGCTGTAGGAAATGGCTCTTCTGGCCGGGAAAATTGGATCCTCCTCCATAAATAACCTGTGTTTTGGCTGGAGAGGCAGAAAGGGCAGGGTGGCCTGGCATGACGCTGTGAGGGGGGCAGCGGGTGCTGGATGGAGAGGTCCCGCTAGGGTGGCAGCCCTGTCCCAGGGGAGCCGGCTGCTCCTGCGCTCTCAGGACACAGCAGGGAGGGAGGGAGGGTGCTGAGGAGGCATCCAGCAGAGATGTCCCAGCTGGCCTTCCCCAAAAACACATCAGGGCAAACTGAGCACCTGGGGGAGCCAGGCGAGGAGCTTCGGAGCCCTTTTGGGAGCAGATGCTCTGCCAACTTGGCCACCAAGGCACAGGGACATCCCTGCCACACCAGATCCATCTCTCACCTGAAAAGCCACCTTCAGCCCAGCCGCAGAGAACGAAGCCAGAGCAAAGCGAAAGCAGTCACCCTTTGGTTTCTCCACCTGACCTAGCCTTAAAAACTCAATTTGAAGGCAGCATTAGGGAAGTAAGATATCGTTTATCAGGAGCAACAGATCCAATCTATAAATTAACATGCTCAGCCTGGGAGTCAGGAGGCAGAGATATCTATCAGTTCCTCCCCGGCAGGCTGACACAGGCACACAAATTTGGCCAATTCCCCAGAGCAGTATCCACTCTCCAGCAAGTCTGAGGACACAGAAGTGCTGGGGAGGGGGGGGGGTGGGGGACAGAGCCAACAATGGGGATTTAATATGGCAGAGCTCTGGAGAAGAACCGAGCTCCCACCTCCACCCCACCCTGTCCTCTGTGACATGGGGACAAGAGGGCCCCCAACAAAATGGGGTTTGTATCTCAGTCCAGAGGCATAGTATATTTTCAAAAGCACCATCAAGGCATTCAGTATAGGATGAGTTGCAAAACAGCTGCAGTCCATTAGGGAAAAGCTGGCTATTTTAAGATATTTCTACACAGTTTGCCTCCACCCTCCAAAAAGAAAGGATAAACCATGGAAATAATATTTGCTTTTTACGTAGGACCTACACAAACATAACTTTTTTACATATATACAAACCACTGTCTCTGAGTGCAGTAAATCTGGGGTTTTAAGGCTGCTCACCTCCCAGCCCTGGGAGGTGCTGGGTGACTTTTGGTGATTCCTGGCATGACTCTGCTGTAAAGGACAAGCAAATGAGGACATTTGTAACCTTGTCACGAGGCATTTGTCTCTCTGAATCCCTTTTCTACATAAAACCAGAGAGGCTGGGCCAAATGGTGGAAATGGGTTCAATCAGGACCCCCGGCATGGTCTCACTCCCACCCCAGGTAGCTGGGTCTCTGCATCAGCCGCTCCCCACAGGGAGGAACGGCTGGCAGGGCAGCCGAAGGGAGCACTCCCTCCGAGGGACACAGAAATTAAATGATCAGGGGGCTCAGATGGTGCAGCCAGGAAGCCTGTTAAAGGCCTCGTAAATAAGAGCCCATGTAGACAGCAGGTACTGCGGGGCTTTATAGGCCTATAAAACACCCTGAGCTGCCACCGAGGCTGGAAGGGATGGGTAGGGAATCTAATTTCACAGGATTTAAAGCAGGTGAGAGAGATATAAATGTGTGTTTTTAATAGTAATTAATGCTGCCATTCAGAAGCACTTAAGCACTGGGTTCAGAGAGTTTCCAAGGGCTTGCCTCATAAATCACAGCCCACTATCTGTCTGCCCTGCTCCTGGGGAGCCGGTCTGCTGCTCCCTCACCTGACCCGGCCACGGCAGCAGGGCCATTTCCAGCCCCAAGCGGAGAGCTCGGCATCATTGTGGCCGGGCTGCTCCCAAGCCGTGGTAAGCAGAGCCATCCCCAGCCATCCCTCCGAACAGGGGCCCACGCTGGGATGGGCACAGGGACACCTTCCCGCAAGGTTATCCCCTTTTTCTGCAGAGCCAGAGGGACAAAGCATCAGCTTCCTCATGCCTCACTCGCTGCTCACTTCTCTGCCATGGGCTGCCGGTTTTCACCCTGCTGCGTTGTCATTTCTGCTGTGCAGGTGGCCAGATCTCAGCCAGCTCTTTCTGCCTGGTGTGGGTGGGGAGCAGAGGCTGCTGCAGCCCACAGGGATGAGGTGGAGCGTGGGGGGCACACAGGAAACACGCTGAAACAAGGCAGCGTATATAATCCGTGATGTTTTGCGTCATGCTGCAATTTCTAAGCTGACGCCAGGGCCCTTGGGGTCTGATTCATACCGTTCTTGGATGGTGATGGAGGCCAAGCGCTTAGTAGAGAAGCCCAGTGTGGGCAGCTGGAGATGTGCCCCATACCTCAGCATCCCCACACACCCCAGAAAGCAGTTGCAGAGCTCACAGCCTTCGCGGTGTAGTGTACACCCGTTCCTGCCTCCCATGGCTGCAAGCAGGCAGGCGAAGCTGGACAGCAAGGCCAGGGCTCCCCTCCACCCCAGCCCCAGTCCTGCCCCTGCCTCTCCCCAGTCCTGTCCACCTGTGCCCCAGTCCTCCCCAGTCCAGCCCCAGGCTTGTCCCAGCCCTGCCTGGGAAGGCTCCAACCGTGTGCCAGCCCTGCCCTCTAGTGTCCCTTCTGCCACAACCACGCGTTATAATCCAGACCATTCTCCCTGCACCTCTGGTGCAGATGTTCAGTCGGGTCTAAGGTGTGACTGTTTCAGGCAGAGCTGGAATTTCACGCCAGGGGAGCAGGGCAGGGGAAGGATCCAGGATCAGAGATTTGCCAGATGTTGATGCTGTAATTTGGGGGCGGAAGGAACTTGCTGCTGCCTTCATCTCCGGTCTCTGCCCACGGTCAAAGCAGGTCCCTACCATTTCCCCAGTCAAGGCAGGAGTCCTGAGGAAATCGAGAAATAACAAGACAACCAGAAGAAACCTTCATTAACTATTTCTTATGTACTATTCTTCCACTTATGTGCAGTCAGATTATCCAGGTTGGGGATTAAGCATGCCCCAGATGCAAACACAATCTGAGATGCGGCCGAATTTATCAGTTGATGGGGCACCTGCGCTGCTTCCAGAAACAGCTCGGGTCTATAAAGCTGCTTTGATGTGGCACAGAGCCCTCGCAGAGGTCCTGTTGGACCCCACTGCCTCTATACAGAGCTGAATCAGCATGTCTGCTCCAGGGCCCTGGCACCAGGCATGTAGAGGCTGAAGAGCCGAAGCAGGGCTGGTTTGGATCCAGCTGGGAGTTAGCCCTTTCTGGGCTGAGCTCCAGGAGACTCTGCATAAGTCCCCCATGTTCTGGGGTCCAAGAAGGTGTCTGACCTGGGTGCAGCTGGATCCAAGCACTCTCCAGCTGGTGCTACCAAACTGCTGGAGGACGGCACATGGGGCAGGCACCAAAGCATCTTTGCAGCAGCTGCCTGGGCCAACGAGACTGGCACAGAACCACAGCTAATAAATCCACCTGGACTAAAACTGTTCCCATTTTGCAGTGACACCAGGCTGTCTCTGCACTGGACTCCCCAGGTGCTCCATGTTTTTCCATGATGTGACTGCCAAGACATCTATTATCACGCACAACGGAGAGCTATGGCAGCACTATCCTGTCACTGCCATTTCTCCTATGAATCTGGGAGAGTCTGGAAAGACACTGTGTCCTAATGGGAAATGCCGGTGCTAGAAATGAGTGTTGTTCGGGGATGATACTAAGAGATTGCTCTAGTCTCTCACCCCAATTCATGTTTACTACCTAGCAGAGAGACCTGATCTGGCTGTTCTGATCTGATAAATCAGGCTTGGATTTTGCATTGGCCTCCTTCTCCTGTATTAATTATCAGCAAATATGAAATAATGGTGTGACAGCTGAGACCTGTTGTTACCAGGCAATACTTGCAGTTCAAACTTGAAACCTTGAAGGCTCAAGCTAATTTTTGCTTAGATACATGGCAAACCAGAGTAATCACCAGCAGGTCCAGTAAAGTAATATTCCTGTGAGGCCTGGGTTGTTGGTCCCTGCTTGGACACTGTTGTGGGGTCACACTGACTGTACGTAGGCTGAGCATACACAAACACACATATGCATATGTACAGATATACATATATTTACATATATCTTTGTAATGTGTATATGTGTATGTGTACACATATATAAAGCTAGACTGATGTTTTGACTCATAAGCCCCATACTTTATAAATGTCTCTGCATCAGGGATGCTTGTATTAACTGGAAATCAGATTCCCATAGACACAAGGAACAATAAATCCTCGAATACACTGGAATGACCTCACTGCTGAGCTGGTTTCTTCCCATGTCCCATTGCAGGTAGTGGAATGAGCCCTATTTCTACCCCCAAACGGATCTTCCTGAAGATCCAGAAACACTCAAAACTGGCAATGTTTTCTGCTGCTTCATTTGCTATTCTACATGACTTACAAAGGGCCTGTTTCCACACTAACACTGGTCAGTACATCCAGGTCTCTTGTGTGGCCAGGAAATGCAATTTATGCTGTCTCACCACTGGGTTTGACCTACACCCCAAAGCCTATTGCTATTTTATCAGCTGGGCTGCTGGTTATGAGCTGATTTGCTTGCTTTCAAGTAGATCACATAATTTAAGGGGGAAGAGGAGAGCTCTCCCCTCAGAGGAGCACGACCTGTCATATTTTAAAAGGTTTTCTGTTCACATAGGAAAGGATTAAATAAGATGCAGGAGTGCATGCGTGTGTGTGTGTGCATGCCGGCAGGCAGGTATGCCAGGCATCGGCAGCAGTGCAGGCACCTTGCAGGACATGGGAACAAGGACACTTCGGAGGCAGCCAGATTTCCCAACACGAGGAACTCGTCAAAGCTGCTTATTTTCCAGCCTCAGATCTCCACTAGTGATAATTGTTTGTTTTGAAAGCACTCAGGGAACATGAAGCAGCACACTCCTAAACCAGCAGCAATCCTGTGCTGGCTCTTCACGATACGTGCTATTGTGTTAATATACAACCAGGCTGCAGGGCAGGAAAATACCTAGGTCTCATCTGTATAAGGAAGTGAATTGCTGCTGCTGTAGCATAATAAACGTGTTCTGTAAGGAAGTTCAATGTATTTATCTTCTAAAAAAACTAGGTTAGAAGGTAACTTCACCTGCCTATAAGCACTGGCTTGTAAAAAAATCAGCAAAGCTGTAACAAGATCCAGAGGTTGAAACCTTGAACCAGGCAACTCCAAGCATGAAAAGGGGTGTACATTATTTAGTGGGAAATAACCAGCCATCGGAATAATATGGCTAGCACTCCACTGAAGTCAGTATCCCTGGAAGTATTTTTAATCAAGATTGATTTTTTTCCCTAAAAGATCAGCTTGAATTCAGGCAGGAATTAATTCAGGGAAGCCTAAGGCTGGTGCTGTGCAGGAAGCCAGGCTACCTTGTCCCAGGAGCTCCAATTAGCATTATGACCTGTTCATTACCACCTTTAGTCTGAAATTTCTAAATCACCTTCCCCCCAAACCAGAGTGAGGCAGGTAGGCAGGTATGGCTATGGCAGAATAACTCTGCCAGTGAGTTTTTGCACCTAGACAAGCCTTTATTCAAAGCACTTGTCAGAACTATTGCCATGCTGTAGACAAGCTCTGCCTAGGGAGATTGACCAGCACAACCATCACAGAACTACCTGATTATTCGAGAATAAATCACTTTTATTTTGGAATACACTGTCAACACTGGGGAGTTAAATTGGCAGAGCTGAGAGAGCTATTCTGGTCAATTCTCCCATGCAGACGTGCCATACATGTGTGATAAGGCTGGAGAATAATCCCCCAGGAGAAGCAATGAACATTTTATTGATTAGGATATTTCAAACTTGTGCAGGACAAAGCAATCTGCTACGTGCTGAAGGAGCGGACAAGATGGAATTGAGGGTTGGGTGTTTTCCCATCTCAAATTTCTGTGTTTAGTTTAGAGAAGACATTTTGAACGACACTAGAAAGTGGTGGGGCAGGGGTGGGCGGGTGAGATCTGTATCTGGCTTTAATTCTGCCAGAGGCGCTGTCATAACTTGCAACATTAGTGGTAGAAGAGGTCATTTCCTTGAAATTCAAGACAAATGTGTGATGCTGGAGCCACAGGTATGTGTAACAGGCCACGGGGACCTCTAGAATCAACCCAGCACCCCACCCATTTTGTATCTGGAACGATGATTTGGGACTGTGGGATAACTGCTGTAGCAGAAGGGTAGGTGCAGCTTACCCCAATATCCAGGCTACCTTGCAAGTAGTTAGTTCCTGTATTGCTTGCCAGGTAGCAGGGCGGTGCAGAGTCAGCACAGGCTGCACATCAGCACCGGAGTAGTTAATGGCATTGGCAGTGCCAGTCTCCTGATGAAATTTCAAAGTTAACGCTGCAGGAAGGGGAATAAGGCAGCCGACACTTCCCTGTACTGTTCTTATGAGCTATTTGCAGGTGTGTCACCATGTCTACTTCATTCAGGTCGCACTGTGAAGGTTTTATTTATCTCCACAAAAATGTGAACTTTATTTCTGTAAATAAGGCTTAGGCAGCAGAGCACAGACCTGTACTTTGCGGCGGGCTGCGGGCAAACCCCCCGTTAGCAAATCACTGAATGTGCAAAACCCCTGACCCCATCTGCTCCAACCAGCACGTAAGGAACGTGGACACGGGCGAGCGGAGCGGGTGTTCCCACAGAGGGGCTGCCACCCGTCCCCTCCTTCACGCCCCGGCCCTGTCGCCCACTGCCCAGTGCCGCCGGACAAACCCGGTGCCGGTCACCTCGCCTGGCTGCTGTGAACTACCACGAAGGCGTGCTACGCCGCAGCACTTCCCCAACGGCCCCCCGCGGCAAGCCCTTCGCTTCTGGCTGCGCGGGGGTGCAGGAAGAATGGTGCTCAGTTGCTTGTTCCTCGCTAAATTGTCCCGGTTGTGAAGCGCCCTCGCCGCTCCCGGCCGCTCCCCCGGCCGCCGCGGCCTGGCCTGGCCCGGGGCGGGGCGGTGAGGCC
>VYZV01010762.1:213925-240275 GCA_013401275.1 Pandion haliaetus
GGCCGCACCGGCAGTTGGCGGCGGTGATGGCGGCGGCGGCCGCTCTGGGCCCGGTTCCGGCTTCGGCCTCGGCCCCGGCCCCGGCCCCGGCCCTTTGTCGCTCGGTGCATTGGTTCCGCCGGGGGCTGCGTCTCCACGACAACCCGGCGTTGCAGGAAGCGTTGCGGGACGCCGCGTCCCTCCGTTGCATCTATATCCTGGACCCTTGGTTCGCCGCTTCCTCCGCCGTGGGCATCAACCGGTGGCGGTGAGTGGGCTGAGGAGGCGCCGGGCCCTCAGGCCGCGGGTGGGCCCGAGGGGGTCGGGACGCCTTCGGGGCGAGCCGGGTGTGGGTAGGAGCGGCGGGCCTGGCGGTGGGGAGGGTTCCCGGGGTAGCCGGAGCGCTTTTAGGTGCGGCGGCTGGGTCGTGTGGGTCAGGCCGCCGCGGCAGCGGGATCAACACACGCTGCCTTGTTCGGCCCGGTACACGTATTGCTCTCCCCGGTCCTCTCCGTGTAAGAGAGAGGTTGCCTTGTCCGGTTGGCCTCGCCGCGGTTTTCACAGCGGTGTTGCCTGACTCTGTGGGAGGGTGCGTTCAACTTTATGTAATGTCATTAGACTCTCTCCTTACAAGGTGGGCGAATGTATGAGAGCAGCGACTGATGGACGTTTAGCTTTAGGAAATGCTTCCCCCTGAATTTAGAGAGAAGCGCAAAGAATCGCCAGAGCTGCGTGACCGCACCACATCTTCCCTCTGCCCTTCTGCTGCCGAGTGGGTGTGGGCACGTGCGCACGCCTGCCTTCCTCCCATCCCTCAAATTTTTATGGAAATACGCTTTGGCTGCTGCTAGGAAGGTAGAGATGAAGCAGTTCGGGCTTTTCTCCTCTATAAATGGGAGAATGTATGGCATGAGTCATGTCTGCAAAAAACAAGACCTCATGTACTGGTAGTCGGTAACATTACATAATGCTGTTGTGTCAGGTCTCAGCTGCCTAAACATTTGGAGACAAAATCCAGGTAGGGGTTCTCCTCCGTGAGACTCCCCTGCATACCAGTGAAGCAGATCTCCCCCTGTCCTCACACTACCCCATCAGGGGCAGCAGACAGGACAGCCGCCTGGCTAAAAATCCTTTAAGTGCTCTTTGAAATGTCATGTGGCTGTGCATTAGGGAAACTGTAGTTTTAACTGATTGCCTGTGCTGTGCACCTTAGCTTCATCTTAGAGGAATGGGATAGTGTGGGTGGTTTCAAAGCATTTCTAGAAGAACCCACATCAGATGGATGGCTTAAAAATTGTAAATGTGCAGAAATGGCCACAATTTAGATGTTCAAATTACAGAAAACTGTGGATTCTGTTACAGCTTAATATCCTAGGAGCCTGAAGTGATCTTCCCATAAACCAGACTTTCTATAGGCAGCAGCAGACAGAAATGCCTTTCACGTGCTGCTGCTGTTGCTGCTAACTGTCCTCATTTGGAGGAACCAAAGCAGTGCCCCCAGAAGATTAATTCCTGATCCATTTAATCCTTGTTTGTTTGCACCAACATTGTGAAGGGAGGGAAGCAGGTAGTGGTTTTATATATGTTGTAGTCATGGAATACATGAGGAGGTGAAGTTTTTAAAAATAATGTTTACTTGGAGATGTGTGCCTACTGCAGATGTCAGAAATTAGCACCATTGGCTGTTAGGCAAAAAATGTATTAGCAAGTTAGTTATAATTACCAGAGTTTCATTGGTTCCCATTGGGAACCTTGGCTTTGTTTTTCAATTTTTTTAATGCAATTACTTGTATTCAGAGTTTTGTGCTCCAAAAGCAAATGTTTCTTTTTTACCTAGCTCCCAGAAATGTATCGTGTTGAAAATCCCTTATTATTTAACTGCACAGCATGTGTGAGCCATATAGGACTAACATTTGCTTCATTTTTAGAACACCTTGGAAAGTTGATATTCCTATTTAACAGATGGAAAGTGGGCTGGGGGTAGGGGAGTGGTTTGTTCATGTTACCCAGACCCGGTTCTGGATCTTCTGTACTGTGATACTGGGCTCTTCTTTCCATGAACCCTGAGTCTCTTTCTCCCTCAGGAAGTGTAGAGGGAGTTTGTTCTATCTCAAAGCTTGCAGTTCACATTATGGGCAGTGAGGTTGAGGAGAGAGGAAGTACCCACTTCACCTGGCAATTGTAGCTTAGCTTTCCTTAGCTGTGTGTGGTCTTAAGGGAGCTGATGCAGATACTCATGTCTTGCAGGTCACGCTGCAGAGTCGGCATGTAGGAATGAGGGCAACGTAGAGGCTGTCAGGCTCACTTACAAAGGGTTGCGAGTTTGCCAGCAGTGCCCATGTGCTATCGCAGAGATTAGTGTTGTAAAGCTGGTGTCTTTTGCAGAGTTAGACAAGGCAAAGTGAAGTTACGATGTAGATGGGGTGATGTGTGGCTCTGAAAGCAAAGATGATACATTTGATGTTTTATAGCATAGTGCGGGATCAGTAAGACATGCCATTAAATGCAAAAAGCACTTAAATGCTTTTTTACGGTTTTGGGGTGGGACGGAATAGATGAGTGTCTTGGCATGCTCTCATCTTTGCATCTTCGTGGTGGAAGATAAATTGCAGTTCTGTTTGCAATGATTCTGAGTACAGATCATTCTTGCCTAGGGAGATCTTGGTGCTCAGTCTCGTGCTACTGATGAGCTAGGAGTGCACATTTCTCTGCTGCGACATTGCCTATTTGTAGCCGGAATTTTAAACCTTGCACAGTTCTTGTAGTAATTCGTTGCTTTCCTTGGAGTAGTCTGTCAACATCTTTCTACTTCACATGCAAAATCCCTACTGCCCCAGAACCCTTGAAAGAATATACTGTGTGGAATTACATGGTTTATGCTTCTCGCCATGTCATAATATGGAGAGAGCAGCTGGCAGGGAGTGCTGCCAGCTCTGAGAGAGAACATGGGAAGGGGGTTGCAGGAAGAAGAAAATCCTGGAAACCTCTGGCATCTGGGCAAGTAGAACATGCATATGAATGGCTGGGAGGTGGCTGTAATCTCATAGCATTTGATAGACCAGGGATGAATTTGAATTCTTGTTTTCTGTTTCTTGTCCTAACTTTCAGTTTGATTTGGTGATGCAGGTTTGCTGGAGTTCCATGCAAATTCTCCTCATTTGTTTTTTAGCTGTAACTGGACTGACTGACACTAACTGCTGTTTCTTCTCTGCAGATTTCTGCTCCAATCTCTGGAAGATCTGGACAACAGTTTAAGGAAACTCAACTCTCGCTTGTTTGTTGTGCGAGGACAGCCAACAGATGTCTTCCCAAGACTCTTTAAAGTAAGAGAATAATTTTCTGGAGCATAGTGGAGAAAAACTGATGTCCCAGTGCTATCCTTGTTTTCACTCACTAATGATTTGCTAAGTTGTTGGAGATCACCTCAGCTTCCCTTTAACTAATTCTTCACTAGAACAAACTCTTTAACTACTAACTAACTACTATCCATAAGGACCAGCTTGGGAACCAGATACACTCTTGAACTCAGACTTGCAAAGAAATTTAGTAGTAGGGTGTAACCTAGTACCAGGGTGCTTGAGCTTCTCTTTTTGGATGGTGGTCTTTGTCTTTGTTTCTGTAAGTCATGTCTCTCCAGCTTGCACTGTAACATGCTGACTCCTCTGTGTTGACAGCTTCTTCCCTACTGGCCATTTTCTTCCTGCAGCTTTTACTCGGGAAGACTGCTATGTCCGTACGCTTTTACAGACAACTGAAAAAGCATATTGATCTGTATGTGAATTGCAAATAGGGCTTTGTATTAAAATTTCAAAATTCAGAAGCTTTTGTGTTAGCTGACCTTCCTTTTCTTCTTCTGTTCAAGGCTGCAGTTCAGTCGGCTCAGGAGCAGAGTACAGCTTGGGTCCAAGCTTTCTGCTGATGTACCATTTAGGATGGTGGAATATGCAGTGACCTCAGTAGTCAGTGATAGATTAGTGGGATACATTTTTAAAGTGATACGTGTCAGTGCTGCGGATTGTGAGAGCAACAGGGCTGGCAAGAGCATATCCTGGAATATCAAGGTTCCTCAAGCGGTATCATTCTTCTCTGTCCTGCTCTAAGATTGTATTTCCCGTTGTCTTTGAAGCTTTTTGACAGTGTCTTTGCTAGAGTGACAAAGCTAAATGAAAAAAACATGGTTCACGAGTCTTATGAGTTGGGTTTGTCATGTGGACTGTACCTTACATATGATTGACAGAGCTAGCGTTCCCAAAGTCTGCTATAGACCAGCTGATGAGAATCTATACCCTCCTGCTGTGATCGGTTGTGATGTGTATTTTCTGGAGGAGGGCAGTACTGAGGAGGTGAGTCGGACTATGCAGGTCAGAAGGGGCACTGCTACTTATTTTGGCTTCTGCATCTTAACGCATGACACAAACTGTGCCACTTTTAGCCTTTTCAGAGTCTGGGTTATTTTTATCTTTTGATCTGCAAATAAGTTCTGGCTAGTAGTAGTTCATGCCTTCCGTATTTTAGTTCAAGGTGTTCACAGGATAATTAAAACTTTGTTGGAGAAAAATACTCGCTTTGGTCAAAGAACAAAAAGTAGTTGGAAGAGCCTGAGTTTTGGAGAGATGGTTGTGGAATCAACCAGACCTGCTTTTTGCTGCAGTCTGTTTTGCCTAGGCGGGTGAGTTGATGAGTATCTTAGGTGTGCTGTAACAGAGCCGAAAAGAATTGGGGGCAGGGGGGGTTATGCTATTATATGGTAAATGTATGGCTTTCATGGGAATTCCAGCCTCTCCAGAGCTGCTGCACGGAACAGTGAATTAGCAGCAGCTCATGCCTTGCTGTCAGCTGTTGTGGAGAGGAGAGTTATGCCACGTGTGGTAATGCAACACTTAGACCTAGTGTAATTTCTGCTCTTGCTGCCAGTAGCTGAGCTATGTTGTCGATAACAGTTGCTGCAAAGGCACTATTATGCATGGATACCATGAGGAGAAGTGTACTTGTTAGCTCTGTGTTAACCTTTGCCGTGGTTTTTTGTCTCACTTCCTCTCAACAAACGTCTGTAATTTTACCTCTTCTATCAAAGAAAAGTGTGTCATTTATTGTAAGTCATGACTTCTCTTTTGTATTATCTGCAGCAATTTATTGTCATACAGCTTACTGTTTTCTGGTTGGTTGTGCTCTACTCCCTGTGTGCTACTGTAGCACATAGAGTGGTGGGATCCTCAAAACTGTAGGAGAAACCTGAACTGGAAGTTTTGTATTCTTACCTAAAATCTCTGTTGGGCTTAAATGATTTTTTTTATTCCATTCCTTTCTGTCAAGGCAGTAATGTATGTTTCTTCAAGACCAAAGCCATCTTTTCCAAGCCTTCCAGCTGATACTGTCTTCTTATAAAAGAAAGAAAAGGTTAAAATGCAGCTGTTAAATCACATAGGAGCAGGGTAGGGCCTGCAATGTGTCTGTTTGACCCCGGCTCTGAGTTATGGATGCTGTCATGTTCTTATTTTGAAAAAGGAGTGGAGGACCTCTCTCAGATGTACATTCAGTGGTATATAACTTCCAGTGCTCTGTCCTTCCTAATATTAATTTTAGGATTGAATCTAAAAGTTTGGAAAAGAAGGGGACTTGTACAGTTGTTTTCTGCTGCTAAATTCCCTTCCCCGTCTTTGTCATTATTTTTTAATGGTCTTTAGTGAACCGATCACATCTGTTCTTTGTGCTTTGTTTCTGTTTCTGGTTCTGAGGTGGAAAGGATTGTCTTGTATGTGCAAAGGTGACTTAGACTGGAGAATGTGGTTCATATCTTAGTTGTGTGAGGGTGTTTTTAAGTGTCTCTATAGATTTCTTGCTGTGTTTGACTAAAGTGCTAAACAAATCTGTGGGCTGCTGCTCTGCTTGGTGGATGTCTCAGGAGGGTCGCTGTGGAAACCATCAAACCTTTTCTCATAGGATTCATTTTCTGAGGAAAACTAGGCCATAGTCTTTGAAAGCAAACTGTGCTTTGGAAAAGCCTGGAAGAGGCTGAATGCTATTTCATAAGGCCTATTCCATGTGATCTGTGAGGGATCTATTAAAGGTGTGAAGATACAGAGTAGGCGCATGGCTCGACTTGGGTAAAATAACTCCCCAAAGGCAAGACTTTTAATTTTAATCTGAACTGCAGTATCATACTCTACTGTGCTGACCAGAAAGGTTCACTCAGGTGCCATCCGTTGTCCTGTGTTTCCCACTACCCTGTTTTTTGCTGTTTGGGCTGGACGTCGGTCCTCTATTATGTGATGGCTTTAAAGAGTCATTGAAAAAAATGTAGAGTATATTGGTTTTACTTAATGATAGTCTCCACATAAAAAATACATTTTTTTGAGCAGAACTTGTATTGAAAAAGTTCTCTGAAATGCTTTCTCTGCAGATGCTGGGAACAGGATGGTGGAGTTACTTTTGGATGGCATGTGCAACAAAACAAGGTGTTGTTAGGCTTGGGGACTGAGCTGTAATCTAAGAACATTAACAGAGAACTCAAACCTCCTCTTATGTGTTTTAAACCTGACATTTAGGAATTGCATAGCAGATAAAGTGTTTGCTAGAGCCGATAAAATTGTTGATTCTTTGCTTTTCTTGACTCCAGACTGCTGTTTCTCACAGGAACCCTCTCAAAGCTTCCAGGACTTAAGACTGTCCAGGAATTCTGAAATCCCTGTTCATAGTTGTGGTGGTTAGAGTCTTCTACTTGACAGCTGTGTGTATTGTATTTCTTGCAGGAATGGGGAGTCACTCGTCTCACCTTCGAATACGACTCGGAGCCATTTGGTAAGGAGAGAGATGCAGCTATCGTAAAACTGGCCAAGGAGGCTGGTGTGGAGGTGGTGATAGAGAACTCCCATACCCTCTATGACCTGGACAGGTACGGGGAGAGCAAGGGCAGAGGTGCTGCGTGGTCTAGGCTGGGATTGTCGCATCTGGGAAGGCTTCAGTCTCCTCCATTACGCTGATTGCTATACGTTGATTGCTATTATCCCGTGTGAGCCTAGAAGGCGTCAACAGGATTATTCTGTGCTCACACATTTGATTAGAGCACGTCAAAGCACTGGCAGTGATGTGAATGTTCAGAAAGGTGTTGCCTCAAGCTTATTAAACTGTACTTGGCAGTCATTTAAGTTGCTCAGCTGTGTCCTATTGATTGCTCTCCTTGAGCATGTCCTCACTGCATGGACTGCTTTTTTTGCTTCATTGTAATAAAGACAGTTGAGCTGTTGTCTCAAATGTGTTATGAAGGCAGGGCTTTCAACGGATGGACGTGCCAGGACAGCGGGAAGAAGTAGAACAAGGTAGATTGGGGCAAACTTACCTTATTCTAAAACCTGAATGCCTTATCTTTGTTGTGTATTTGCTATGGGGGAGCCTTGCCTTTATGTTGAGTTTTATATATTGACTTATTTATATAATCTCCATATATACATATATGATCTCCTTAAGCAGTGGAGGCAGTCTTTCAGCTAAGACTCTAAGGTATGCTTGACTTCAACCATGTTTCAGTATTATTCTTACAGGTTGCTTGCCTTTTGTTTTTTTTAATTACTTGTGCCAGTAATGCTGAATGTAGATTTCCTCCTGTAAATATTTAGCATCCATAATTTCCTATGGGAAGGAGTGTTGCAGTTTAGCACGTGTTGTGTGGAAATTTTCTTTGGAGTGAAGGGGATTCTTCTTGAACCTGTCTCGTGAGCAGATGGCTGCCTTCTGATTTTTGCATTAGAAGAGATCATCAATGCTTATTACATCCTCACCCCTTCAGTGTCAATGCCCCTCATATGCTTCCTCATGTCATCTTTGTCTTTTCCAAGGTGGAAAGTCATAGTTTACTTAAGTTTTCAGGTGGAATCTGGTCCGTATCTTCTAAGTTTTGTCACCTTTCTTTATACTTGTGGGTATTTCTAGAGGTGGAGAGCAGTGGTGAAAATGGTAGCTAGCGTTCAAAATTTAGGAATGACATGGATTTGTATAATGCTATAATGTTTCCTGTCTTCTCCTAATAGTCACTAGCATTCTTTTTGCTTTTTCTGAGTGCTGCTAAACACTAAACTGTATCTTGGGGCTTCCTTGCAGAATGGTCATAGCTATTTGAGAAGCTGCTACTATACAAGTTGAAGATTGCATAGCCATGCATATGGAGAAACAACATGACCAACACTGCATTTCATCTGAAATTTTTGTCAGCTGGTCATGTGGTGTATTGGGAAATTTTTAAGTTGCCTTTCATTTTTAGCTATCCCAGATAGCTTCTTGCGTCAGTAAACTTTATCCCTTTTTTGTCCCTTCCCAGATAATTTATGAATAATGTTGAGCAGCACAAGCCCTAGCTCAGCTCTGTGTAGGATTTCTCTTCCTGTTGGAAAAATGGATTCCTACTCTACCCTGTATCTCAAAGAACTTTCTGTCTGCAGGGACCTTTTCCTTTATCCCTATTTATTGTGGTTTCTTTAAAAATTTTTAGTGAGGGATCTAATCAGAGGGCTTCTGAAAATCCAGGTAGAGTGTATCAACTGAATCTCCCTTGCCCCAGGCTCAAATGTCACTAATAGATTTTGAGGCACAACTTCCCTTTACCAAGGCCAAATTAACCCTCCAGCATATTACATATACCCATGCATTCACTGATTCCATTAGTATTTTCTACCCATCTGCCTAATGCACATATCAGAGGCTATTCTATCATCCCTTTGATGCCCTTGAAATGCTTTTTAAATGTGGAGTTGTGTTTGCTTTTTTTTTACTTATAGTATTCGGACGGTTTTAGAGCAAGTGTTACATGCAGCAGCTCTTAGTTTGGGTATTTCTTGATGTCCTTTACAACTCCTAGGTGAATGCTTGCTGGTCCTGGCAAGCTATTGCTGTTCAAGCATAGCTTTGTTTTGTGGCATTTCTTCCTGACCTCCCAGTCTGTGGCATCTCCTAATACATTTCCTTGAAAAGATTGAGAGTCATAACCTTCCCGAATACCTCCATAGTGAACACATATGCAAAAATAAATGCAGGGTTTTTTGTTGTGCTGTTACAGTCTCTGCTTTTTTTTTATGACTTGATCACCTCTTGGGCCTATAAATATCCTGGAGTGTCTGTAAAGGGATTTTTTTTCCTACTACTTATGGGGTTTTTTTAAACATTTCTCAAACTTTTATTTGGGTTGGGAGGTGCAAGGAGGCTGCTTTTGTGGTTTTTAATTTAACCTACCAAAGTTTGGGGGTTTTCCATCTTTATTTGGCCTTCATTTTTCTAAAGGATTTTGCCTTCTATTATCTTTGCTGATGCTATTCTTTAATTGTTTTGACTCTTGTGATCTTTCTGAAATATTTTTTGATGTTTTTTTATGCAATGGTTGAATTTTTTTTCCCAGTGTCATCTTCAAATCATCTCTGTGTTGCCTGTCAGTGTTTTGCATCTCGGCTTGTTCTTTTTGCTTAGCACACCTCCTTACTTTTATGCATTTCTCTTCTTGAAATAAAAGCCATTATGGTATTGTTGCTCCTGGAAGGATGTTAAATTGATGCACGCCAAAGTCATGGTTAGAGCAGGCAAGTGATAACTAACATTTTCAGCTACACCTTAGTGCTGCCTAAGACCAAATAATGAATTGCCTTTCTGTGTGGGTTCTTGATTAATTCTTCCATAGAGCAGTCATTTATGGCAACTAGAAAATTGGGTTTTGGCAGGCAGCGGGATGTGACAGCTACCCAGTCTGTGTGGAGGCAGTTGAAGTCTCCAGCTACTCTAACATTTCCTGGTTCTTGGCATCTCTGAGATTTCTCAGCAGGTGGTATACAGTTCTAATATTGTATTTCTCCTGGAAGCCTCTTTCAGAGTATATCACCCTCCAGTCACGTTACCCAGTCTTTTAACTCATGGTATGTGTTGTCCCTCTGCTCACCCTACTGTTTTTCCTGCATAATTAGTAACCTGGTGGTAGTGTCCTACTTCTCATCTTTCTTTAATCAAGTTTTCAACAAGATTGTCAGGTCTGGTTTTGAACAATTTAGACTAATCTTTCATTTCTACATAAATGATTCCAGCAGTCCTTCTCTTGTCCCCTGCAGCATATTCCCAGTACCACCTCCACCAGCTCCTTTTAAACACTTACAAAGAGCCTGTTTAGTTACCTTGTGAATTTGACCAGTTTTACACAATAGGAAGATGACAATATGCTCCTTGTTGGCACTGCCAGCATAGCTGTGTGATGTGATTATCAGAGCATCTTTCCCCTCCTCTCCCCCAAAACAAGGAGAGGGCTATAGAAAATCCGCATCAGTGCTGGAAAATACTCTAGGAATTCCCAGTCAAGATTAGCGATGTTCAGATTGTAGAAGTCAGAAAAGATAATCTCTTGGGTATCAGCTTAGCCTGCTCAAAGCCTTTACTTGACAATTATTCTGTCTGACAACTTCCAGCTGACAGGTTGTTTTGTCCCTTCTCTGGATCTGCCTGTTTTCTCCTCCTCAGGATCTAAATCCTCTGTAGTCTGTTTGCAGATGGTCTGCATTGTGGTTTCCGTAATCCTGGGCAGGCCTGGATTATTCAGGGGGAGTGGTTTAGGTTGGAAAAGAACACTGTGAACTTCTATGTTTGTAGCATGCATCAGGAGCAGCTTTTCCTCAAATATTCTAGCCTAAGGCTGAAATGATAGTTAAATGCATTTTAACAGGAGCGTGTACTTAAAGGAACCAAGCACTGGGGGAGCATGCATACCTTGGTGGTCCTGCAGTTCATAATTATACTACACCAAAAAAAGTGGTTCATTTTGATCTAAGAAGGCTAAGTCAAACTTCTGCCTGCCAGGTCTTGTTATCCTCATCTGTCTTGCCTAGTGGTCTGGTGACCAGGTGTTTTCCCCCTGTGCTGATACTTAGCCTGTCATCGAGTCACTTCATCTTTCATCTGCTCATGTGTGTGATTCTGCGGGAGTTGTTCGTCCTTTGTCCAGCATCTGTTGTGTGGGGTATCTGGTGGTTGTCTCTCAGTCTCCTCTTTGAATCTGTAGAAATGCCCCTTGTCTTATGTACACATAGCCCTACACGAGCTCTCTGGAGCGACGATTTAGATCAGAGCAATTGCATAAGCTGGCGAGGCTAACTAAATAGCTTGCGTGAATTGGTAGTGGGGTGTGTTGTTGAGCAGCCTGCTTGCCGAGTGCTGGCAGCCAGCTCTTCCTCGCGCAAGGAGGCAGGGGGGAACACATTCAGTCCCTTGCCAGAACCGGACCCTGTCATTTGCAAGTGAGCCGAGGTGTCAGGTTTTTGAGGCAAGCAGCTTTCCCTAGCCTGGTAGCTATCCCGCTGGGGCACTGCCGTGGAGGTGTGAGTCAGAAGCTGACACCTGTGAGGCTGTGCATTCAAAGTCTGCAGACACTCTGCTGTCACAGGTGGATGACTGTAAGATAGCTTACAATCCTAGCAGCACAAGAACTATGTTTGGTCAGGTTTTGGTTGCCTGCTTTCTTGAGGTAAAGTGTGACTGACAGTCAAAAAGACCCTTGTAACTTCTGGCATCAAGGTGCTACTGTCAGATAGTGCTGGGCAGTATATTGCTAGTCTGGTAGCACAGTCATTTTTATGTGTGCTCACTAACACCAGGAAGGTTAGGGTTTGTATGACGAATACAGTGATTCTGATCTTCTCTGTTCTGCTTCACGAAAACTAGAGGAATAACTGCCATGTGTAGTCTGTGGGTTGCGCTGGAGACATTGGTGAAATGGGAATATTAAATCCTGGGGAGGGACCTCCCTTTTTCTGTCATTGGGGAAAGTCTTGTGAGGTTGTACTGCCTGGGTTAGAAGGTCGGTAGGAGGAAGGAAAGCCTTGCTTGGAGGGCTTCCTGTACAAGTCTTTGTACAGAAGGCTGAACAGCATTACGATACCCAGTATGTATCATCTAATATCCAATATTGTACAATACCCAATATTTGATACTTCTTCTCATGGCAGTATTGTGAAAGGTTCAAATTTTGTTGCATAATGCCAGTGTCAGGTGCTGTGAAATGCGCAACTTGTCCTAGTCCTATCTCTTAAAGATTTGTGTCCCGGATCCAGTAACTGTTTAGGAATTTAGGAGCTGTACTAGGTAACTTCACTTGTATTCATGTTCTTGAGGATGTCAAATACAGACACTGGCATCCACCTGCAAGTCACAGCGATTTGCTCCACATAGCTGTCTGTTCACAAAAGTTTTGGCTTTGGATCTGGGACATGGTATCTCAGACTGAGCTGCAGCCTCGGCATCTCTGTAGAAGAGTACTGAAAAAAGAGGCAGTGTTAAAGAAGTGACTTCCCCGCCCCCATCCCAAGCACCTCAGGGCAAACACAGTGCAGCTTTGGCACGTTTTCCCTTCCAAGCTCTGAACTTCTCTGGAAAGACGTAAGCCTCTCTAGAGTGCTGTAACTGGAAATGCCTTCCTTCTCTTCCAGCGGCAATGCTGATTTTCTGGGCATCTGTGGTCAGTCTAGTTTGGGGGCCCCAGTGCTCAGAGCAAGCCACAGAAAAGACCGTGGTGGGTACTACTCATGAGAGTTCGTGATCTCTTGCCATCTCTGGGGTGGTACACAAAGGCAGCCGGCCGAAAAGCATGTACGTGAAAGCTGTGGAGATGCTCTCTGGTGTGCAGGTACAGGACAGATGGTGTTGCCTGTAAGGCTCCCCGCAATACACCTGCTTGGAGGAGTGGCGGAGTGCTGTGCCCACACCGATTATGTTTATGACCTCGCACTAAAAACGTACCATGTTTCGTGCTCTGTGCGCGTCCTGATCGCCCTCCCTCCCCTGTCCTGTTCATTAGTCCGTCTCTCTCCAAATGTTTACAACTTAGAAGCAGAAAACCGGGAGGAAACCGCGGGAGGCTTCCATTTTTAATCTTTACAACCGTGCTGCCTGCCTTAAAGGCTCCTTTTCCCTCGGAGGCCCGGGCTCCCGGCCGGTGCCTGGCCTGGATGGAGGCGGCCACGGCGGGAGGTGCGGAGCGGGGCCGGCATCCCACCTCGCCACCGCTCAGCAGCGTGGGGAAGCTGGGTCACAGCGGAGCACACGTGAGGAAGGGCTCAGGGCTGGGGAAGGCCCGGGGCCGGCATGTCGCTCCTCCTCGCTACACGTGCGGCTTCGGGGGAGGAAGGGAAGGCACATGGCGTCTGCCGAAAACACTCGGCTTTAAGCCCAGCCCCTTGCATAAGCTGTTGACTGTAATGGGTGGAGAAGGCTGCTGCAGCTCTTGTGTGAGCTGAGGGGTTAGCTGCCTTAACTTTATGTAACGCTGGCGATCCCTGTGCTGCTTGCTTTGCTCTTAACTCCTTCCTCTCCCTGCAGGCATCTTTTACCCTGGGGAAGCTTACCTTGCCCAGGGGGGCTTCTCAAAGCTCTCTGTGTCTGGAAAAGTAAGAGTGGCCCTAGCAGGCTGTGGATGCTTAGTGAAGTAGAGGAATGGGGAACTGTGGCTGCCTTTTCTGCAGCATGGTCTGACACAGGTGAATAGCATGAGACAGGTCTGCTTGTGACATTATGGCATGGGGGAGGATGGTGATTTCTCTAATCACAGGGAAAGAGAGGAATGACACAAGCTGGGATTTGTCTCACCTGAGATAGGTGGAGGAGGAGTCATTAGCAGGCTGGGACTTTCTGTGGGGAAGTAAGGTCAGAATCAGATTAGGATATCTCAGGGTGTAAGGGGACCAGATGTAAGTCTGGGATTTGCCTTCCTGGGGAGACAGAAAGGGAGTAATCAGACTGAGATTTCATACAGAGGTCTGATGAGGAGCTCTGGGAGAGGGATGTGATGCTAAGCCTGATTCAGCTGGAACTGTTTTGTTGTTTTTCCCATGGAGATGAATTAGTATGTGACATTTTCTTTTCTGGTGTGTTTTGGGGTTTGTTTTTGTTTGGTTGGTTTTTAATATCCCTTCGAGGGATGCATCAAGGGGAAGCTAGATCTGGAAGGATTTCTCTATCCAAAGTGAAAGGTTATCCTTAGCAGAGATAGCAGGATGCAGTTTGGCTGTCATTTCCTTGTGTCTGATGTGGTAGCAAGGCTATGTTGTTTTACCTTGCTTATTTGTCTCCAGAATAATTGAGCTGAATGGCCACAAGCCACCCCTCACCTACAAGCGCTTCCAGGCCATCATTAGCCGTATGGAGCTCCCAAAGAAGCCAGTGAGCACTGTAATAAGCCAGCAAATGGAGACGTGTAAAGTGGACATCCAGGAGAACCACGACGATGTGTATGGGGTCCCATCCCTGGAAGAGCTGGGTACGTATTGAAAGTGAGGGCAAGGGTTAACTGCCAGCTGAAACGGGGTCTAGTGAAAGTGTTTCTGATGGCTATCATGTGCCCAGGACAACTCAGGTGTTCTCATCTGACTTGGGCTGCCTGTAGCCATAGCATCAGCCTGACGTTTTCAGCGAGTGCTGGATCTCGTGAAAACAGACTGCTGTCCCTTGTACTACTGTCGATGCACAGCGTCCCCTTTAGCATTGCTCTGAAATGCTCTGCATCTGTCCTTACGTTCTCTGCTATACTGAGCATGTAACCACTGTATCAGTGTCTCGTGTCCTCACCAGCTGCTTTCCTTCTACTGCCATCTCTGACACGTTGTGTAACAGACCCGAAGAGGTAAACTAACTGTGTACCAGGCTTAGATCATGTCTTTCAGTTACAGCCAAGCAGCGCCAATTTGGGAGCATAGCAAGACAAGATACTACAGAAACTTCTTTCACTCATCCTGCTATGTCTTTTGGTCCTGTATTTTCCTTGGATAAGGAGGATGAATAGAGAGCTAAGGCATGAGTAATGCAAGGCCTACATTAGGGAATTGAATCTAAATGCAAGGGAAGAAAGGATTAATGCAGAACACTGTCTGCGTATGTGTGAGTGGAGGCTCCATACCAGCTTTATAAGAGCATCACCTTGCACCTTAACACACAGTTTCAGCAATCATGTAAAAGTAGCGGGCTTCACAACAGGAGTATCCTAAGGGTTGTAGCCCTGGGTAGATCTGCTTCCTTTAATGTCTGGGCTAATGTGAGACTGTCAGCAGTCTCAGCCCAGAGCAGTGCAGGGGAAACTGCATTATTGCTTCCCCTTTTGCATCGGTTCTTCAGCACTAATCCAGTGCCTTCTCCAGCACCAGCTTTCAGCAGAATAGGAGCCTCAACCAGGAGCAGGCAGGCTGCCTAGTGAGCTGCTGATGTCCATGGCAAGGTATTTTATAAGGCAAAGCTGTGGAGCATGTGTTCCTTTGCCAGCTGCTCTGGCCTTTGGAGCAGAGCCCTGTGGGTAGTGCTGACACACAGAGAGAGTGCTGGAATGTGAGCAGTGGGGAGGTCCCCAGAAGGCTGCCTGAAGCATTGCAGGGAGAGGCCCTTGTAGTGCGGTGTCATGAGCAGGCTCTCACCATGTTTCACATGATTTGCCTGCTATAGAAGGACTAGAGCAGCAAGTAAGCCATGTTAGGCAACTGCAGTATGTAGTATCTTGCTGTTACTAATGCTTAATCCCATCGATACCCTTTGTCTAGGTGTGGCTTCAAATCTTACAAAGTTCTTTCCCCCAGGCTTTCCTACGGATGGTCTTGCCCCCGCAGTTTGGCAAGGAGGGGAGACAGAAGCCTTGGCACGGCTAGATAAACACTTGGAAAGAAAGGTAACCCCTGTTATTTCAGTGGCGATTCCTGCAGGTTGTGGCTGCACACAAAAAATGTTGAGCATTGGCCATTGTTCTGTTTCCCTGCTCTTTGTAGCAATGGTCGCAGCATTCACCTCTGGAAGGGATGTTGGGTATTGTTGGAGTACTCCTGTGATCTTGGGTTCTGTGGAGCAGGTAGCTCCTGGGCTTCCGCAGACCCAAAGAAGTAGAGCTGTATATTAATTATGCTGCTGTTTGAAGCACATAGGATTCTTTTCCTTGTTTCTACCCCTCCATTTCATTTAGAGGAGTGCAAACTTGGAAACTATCCTGTAAGTTGCTCAGTCCCTGCTGCACACTGCACACCATCTCATTTTTTCTTTAGCTGAGGTATTGATGTGAGTACATGCCCATAAAAGAATGCCTTCCCCTTGTACATCAGCCTGTTAATATGTTGTCTCACTGGCTGGCATTCCTTGAGCCCCTTGCTGAAATACCCGGTTTTTTTCTATGGGGCATATGTTCTTCATTATAGTGCACAAAGCAAACAATTTCAAAATAATGAAAATGCAGCTGCAGAGGCATGTCTCAATTTTAAACAGTTTGTATCTTTTTAATGCTTGGTGCAGTTGTAGAGATCAAAGCATAAATTCTTGTGCTGAAGGGGCAATAAACTGTCAATGTAATACTCCACAAAAAGGTCTGGGTTTCCCCAAATTTTCTTGTTCGGTGTGTGAAATGAGATAGACATACCTGGACATAAACAATGTCATTAGCATATGTCCCTAGAAGCTCTTAGGGTTATTAACTCCTTTGCATGCAAAGCAAATTTAGTCCTTTTCTTGGCCCAAATGAGTAAGTGGTTTAAATCCTGGAGCAAAGGTTTTGCATTTCTTGAATGGGTTGTGGGGGTTGGGATTGCACAGTTGAGATCTCTCCCAGCAGTGGTTGGTAGTAAGCAGAAGAGACTCTGCTGTCAGACCTGAGTGGCCTCATCATCTGCACAGAGGTATGCCCTTAGTAGTGTCCCACAAACTTGGGGGGGTTTTGGCTCATTTCTCCTGAATGTGTCTAGGCATGGGTTGCAAATTACGAAAGACCAAGGATGAACGCCAATTCATTGCTGGCCAGCCCTACAGGACTCAGTCCCTACCTGCGTTTTGGCTGCTTATCCTGCCGCTTGTTTTACTATCGTCTCTGGGAGCTATATAAGAAGGTAAGACAAAAGGTTCATCTGGACAGCAGGCTGGTTTTGAGCATAGATAGCACGGTGCTGGTTCCCAGACAGCGTGCCAGAACAGCTGCAAAAGTTACTGTTGCCTCCCTTGCGTTTGACTGATCGGCTAAGCTTGTTGCTACTACAGAAGAGGCTCTTGGGTGAGGAAAAGTGATTCTCCTGTATGTAGTGGAGCAGACCTTAAATCTGCTGATACCCTGTTCTTCAACCTGTGTGTCTCTTGAGTCATGAGTAGTGTAGAGCTTTTTGCTGTTAGTTTTGGGTTGTTCAAGTCTCATCAGTGTACTCATTGAGCTAAAAGCAGTGCTCTAGCTTCACCGCCTGGGGGTTCTGGTAAAGGATGATCTGAAATTGAGCTCCTTTATGGCGGTTGTCAGTAACTGACTCGGGAATTGTATATAAATGCATGGGTGCCCTACAGCTCAGCTTAATGAAGCCAGTCCTCCCCTGTTTGTGAATTCCCTTGTTCCCTCCTCCACAGGTGAAGCGGAACAGCACACCCCCCCTCTCTCTCTACGGACAGCTTCTGTGGCGGGAGTTTTTCTACACAGCAGCCACAAACAACCCAAAGTTTGATCGTATGGAGGGGAACCCCATCTGCATCCAAATCCCCTGGGACAGGAACCCTGAAGCCTTGGCAAAGTGGGCAGAGGGCAAGACAGGCTTCCCTTGGATTGATGCAATCATGACCCAACTGAGACAGGAAGGCTGGATCCACCATCTGGCCAGACATGCAGTGGCCTGCTTCCTGACCAGGGGCGACCTCTGGATCAGCTGGGAGTCAGGAGTCAGGGTGAGTGTGGCATTTCCAGAGGCTTGCAGGAGGCCATAAGAAAAACAAAGTCTCCCTGGCACTCACTGCAAGGATGGGAACACAGGTATGGCTTTTGCTTCACGTGTAAAAGTTGCGTGGAAGAGAGGATTTGCTAGCGGGCTCTTGGCCTGCCAACAGCATGGCTTCTTCCTGCCTTCTACCATGAGGCTCTGACAGTCTCAAGAGTCTCCATTAACCATAACTAAATGTTAGTGGGACCCACTGGTAAATACGGCCTGGGGTTTTGGGGGCTTTTTTATTTTTTGTAAAAGTTCACTCAGTCCATCTGTTTTCTTTGCAAGTTCAATGTCACTTTATAACTGGACCTTTTCCCTCATTGTATAATCCACCACCGTGCCGGTCAGGGAACGCTCCATGACTGTGAAATCTGAGTCTAGAGTCTCTCAAGGAAAGAGGTAAAAGACCCTCCTCTTGGACCATCTGAAGGGACAGACAGCGTGAGCCTATCTGGTGTACATATTGCCCTGTGCAAAAAAACTGGAGGCAGGGGCATGTTGTCACAAAGCTGACAAAGCAGAGCGTAGTTGAAAGTGCATCATAGGGTCAGATGCTAAACGCGCAGCGTCCGTGCATGGATGTGAGCGAGTTACTGCTGAAACCTGTCCACCTCTCAGTGGCAGTGTGCTCTGGGACCTTCAGAGGGGTTCTTCCTTCTTGCTTTGGTGCTTGTTCTTCTGTGCAGCATCTGCCTGCTTCCCACAGTTGGTGCTTTGCACTTGTTTCACCTCCCAGGTTAGGATCAATACCCAAGGCTTGCTGCAACACTAGGTAGTGGTTTAGTGTGTAGCTGCATGAGAGATAAGCCAGCGCTTTATCAGCATGAGCAGACAGTGCCTCCCTATTTGAAATCATCAGGAAGTGAGATATATTGACCAGCCAACTGGCTTCAGCCAGCAGATCACCTCTTTGCTGCTGCTCTGGTTCCTAGGAGCTGTTCTCGCAGCTCAGTGCCCCTGCCATTTGAAATAGCATCTTGGGTCCTCCTGCCCCAAAGTCCAGCCTGGGGAAGCTCTCACTGTCTTTTCCTCCAATTGCTGCAGGTATTTGATGAATTGTTGCTGGATGCAGATTTTAGCGTAAATGCAGGCAGCTGGATGTGGCTCTCGTGCAGTGCGTTCTTCCAGCAGTTCTTTCACTGTTACTGCCCCGTGGGCTTCGGACGTCGCACAGACCCCAGTGGTGACTATGTTAAGTAAGTGATGTGACTGGAGCTTCTTTTTCTCGCTTGATCTGTGAGCCTAAGTCGTTCAGTAGCTGACAGATGCATGGCGCTTTCTGTGCATTGTGAATGCTGCGTTGCTGCACTTTTTAAGTGTTGCTTGTGCATTTTCTTACTTGTGTTACAGGAGGTATCTACCCAAACTAAAGGGTTTCCCCTCACGGTACATCTACGAACCATGGAATGCCCCAGAGTCTGTGCAGAAGGCAGCCAAGTGCATCATTGGGGTGGACTACCCCAAACCCATGGTGAACCACGCAGAGACCAGCCGACTGAACATCGAACGTATGAAGCAGATCTACCAGCAGCTGTCGCGCTACAGGGGACTCTGTAAGTACCAACAGTTGCAAAAGATTGTGTCTTTAGTAAGAGATAAAATGGTAGGAGGAGGGGTCATTAGCACTTGTCTCTCTGGCCAGTCCTTGCAAGAGGAAGCAGTCCCTGCCAAAGCTGCTCAATCAGATTCCAGGGAGAGCTCCACTGAGCTCTTGGACAGCTAAGAGCGGAGTTTGATTAATTTTGAGAGCTGGTGATGGCACAGCACCATCCATATGCCACCAATGGTCCATTCTTCACTTTGGAAAAAAAACTAGGCAGAGCATCCTAAATATGCTACTAGATAACAGTGTCTGTCTGTGGCCGGCACTGGGTGAGCGCAGCTCTGAACTCATCCTGCTTTGGGTTATGGATGTGCTGGTTGGTGATCACTTCCTTGTGAAAGGCTTCTCCCACCCCAGGTGGTTTTTGTTTCTTAACTGTGATCCTCTTGCCATTCCCTAGGTTTACTGGCATCAGTCCCTTCATGTGTGGAAGATCTCAGTGGCCCAGTCACAGACTCGGCTTCAGGGCAGGGCTGCAGCACCAATACGGGTGAGTTGGAGCTATTTGTGTGCTTCTGAGATAGTTTCATGTCAACTTAAAGGCTACGAACAGGAGAGAGAGTTTCATGTCAACTTAAAGGCTACGAACAGGAGAGAGAGATCCTTTTCTAATAAGAAGAGGGTGTGTACCTAGGAAAACATAGATCCCATTCACCTTCCTTGAGGCTTGCTTCAGAAGTCCCCAGTGAGCCTTCATTCCTAAAAGGGCTGAAGAATAGGAGTTCATTAAAGTGAATCTTATTGCCTGTATGGGATCATATGCAGCCACTTAAGGGAGAAGTGCAGATCACTGTAGGGGCTAATCAGGTATAATTAAGTTGTCCTCCATCAGAGGGTACTTTTGTGTGTGTTCTGGGAGACTTATTATTCTGCTTTTAACAAAGTTTTTTCAAAAGTTTTCAAGGAGGCTGTGGCAACATCTCTCTGTGCTTCTACGCTGCATATTCTTCTTTCTCCCAGCTCTGTAGCAGGTTAGGCTTGGGTGTACTTGCAAGATCTAAAGGGAGGGGAAATGTTGCAATGACTCTTCTTCCTTTACAGCAACGAGGCTGTCCCAAGCAGAGCAGGCTTCTCCAAAGCGCAAACATGAGGGAGCAGAAGAGCTGTGCACTGAAGAACTCTACAAACGAGCCAAAGTGACAGGTCTCCCCACTCCAGAGATCCCTGGCAAGAGTTTATGATTGTGAGTAGTCCCTGGTGTGATCTGGCCTAAACGACCTTGTTCTGACAGGCAGCAAGGCTCAATCTTACTTGCTCCCTACATTTTAATGAACAAAATGGACTTGCTTGTGGAGAGAGGTGGCTCCTAACTGTAATACCATAGCCCTGTAATTTGGCAGTGGTCTGCCCTCTGGTTGTTTTGCTTTTGCTTGACAAGCTGTTAACTCAGTTGTCCAGCAGAGAGCAGTGCCCTGTTGCTAGAACAATCACAGAGCATAGTTGTTCGTGGGTTTGCTTTAGTGAGGCTGCTTCTCCTTCCACAGAATGGGTTTGCAGCCAGATTTGCAGATGTGATGAGGGTACAGGTTGGAGGAGGGAAGCAAGCAGGTCCAGTCATCTGCCTGAAACGCTCCAGATCCCAGGAGAGAAGGAGCTGGTCGCATGTTCTGCCAACTTTTCAGTATGAGGGGGAGGTCAAGGCAAATTCTCTCTTTTGCTTTCTCCTACAGCCAGCGACAAGCACCTTGCAAGTGAAGAGTGAGAGTGCTGAAGAGGTGACCAGAGGAGGAGGGACTGCTGCCACAGAGGGACTGGAACTTGTGATCCACAACAGAAAATCTGGGGTCTCATATAAATGTGTAATTGCAATAGCTGCCACAAAAGGGCACTGCGTTACTTGTGCTTGGGAATATTTGGCTTTCTGGTCTCCAAAGAACCAAATATGTCTCTTCTCAGCCATGCCCCAAATCTGCCCACATATAAAGGGGCAAGAGCCTTCTATCAACTTGTTCACTCCCAGGTGTATCTTTCTTTTCTGACAATGGCTCAGTGCATGTGACTTGATGCATTGATGTAGGGAGCAGCATCTGTGCATCTCGGAAACAGTGAACGTCCTTTCTCGTTGCTAGTACTAGGCAGTGAGGTATGCTGATTACTTCAGATTTATAGTAGCGGTTGAGAAGGGAGCTGCTACAATGTCAAAAATAGAGTAGCCGTCACCAAAAAATCTCAGTATTTCTTTCATTAGGCTAGACTGATGGGGATGTAAATGCCTTCTGAGTAAATGAACGTGGTACTCATGTGGGATGGAAATGAAATGAAAGCACATGAACGTGTAGCACAAGAACAAAGAGATACAAACTGTCTGTACACTTGGAAGGCACTTAAAACTTTCTCTGCAGAAGAATCTCACTGCTGCAAGGTGAGCCACAGTGCTGTTGCCTGGAACAGGGAGCTTCAGAGCAGTTTGACATCTGGGAGGGAGGGACTCTGAGAGAAGGAGGAATTCTTCAGAGAATAAGGTCGTGCCTTGACGTGAGTAAAGCAGTCTCCCAGAAGCTTGCTGGTCCATAGAATAAGGGAGCTACACCTGGGCCCTGCACTCTACAGCATTTCCTTCCCTGGGTGAGAGCTCTTTCAAATGGAGTGACCGGTGTCTGGTGTGTAGCCTGTGGAGTGCCTCGTACTGACAGAGGATGTATTGCACATCAGCTCCTTGAAGTGAGTCTTCCTTGGGCTCAGTCCATTGTCCTTTCTGTGTGGATGTTTGCTCTTTCCTGTATTGGCATCTGTGTTCCACAGTTCTACACAGTATATTCCTGTACTTCCTACTCTGCACACTGCTCCTTCTTGCCATTTGCATTCACACGGGTGCTTTGTAGTCTAGCAGGACGATTGCGTAGCTTCCCTGGCTCTTAACCATACACTTCTTGGCCTGGTCCTGTTACGTGTTATTTTACCACAGTGCTGGCAGAGTGCCTCTGCTTGCCTTCCCACCTAGGGGGGCAAGGGAGGGTAGTACTGCAGAAGAGCCTCTCTTCTGGCCATTTTCAAGAGGGATTAGATCGAGTAGCTAATCCCATGCAATGGGCTGCTGTTGGCATTGTTTTCGTTTGCTGTCCAAAACCTTTCATCCCCGCCTGGCACAGATAGTGTGGGGCTATATATGAGTTTATGCAACTAACAGCTTGGGGAGCACAGGCGTTGTTTCCCACTCTGACTGGGATAATCAGATTCTGTTTTGGAGGCCGTGTTTGGACCCAGAGCAATGGGGCTGTGAATAGAAGCTGACACAAGAGTGTCTGGGGAAACCTGAAGTGGTTGGATTGGGGCTGTGAGTTAATTTAATGAATAACTGAATAACCTTTCCTTCCCACTCATCTCCCTGGGGCATTGACCCTAGATTCCTTTTCCCAAGGGAACCCATTGGGCAGACAGACCAAGTAAACAAGTCACTTTTTCTGCCCTTACTTTCTTTTAAACCACTATTCATAGAGTCTGTCTGGTGGATAACCCACTAATCGACAGGTTTCGTCTCCTTCAGTCTGACCCAGACCTCACTCCCACTGTCTTGAGGATAGAAGGTATAAAGAAAAAGAGACCTGACCCCCCTGCCCCGACCCGTCTTCTGCTGCAGAGAGAAGAAAGGGGAAAGACGTGCACTGTGTACACTTAGGTTACAGAAATTGTGACTTCTGTCATTTAGGGAGTTTTGTGCTTACGCAGCAGTTTGTAAATATGACCTTTTTTTTTTTTTATAAATGTCTTTAACCCTCTCTTTGCTGTCATCCAAATTATTTCATTTCATAAGTAGCATTTCTGGGGCTGGATCCATGGGGGTAAGGAACCAAAGGGAGGGGAGGCAAAATCTCCTAAGTGATCTCTTAAAAGGCTTTGTGGGTGAGGAGGAAGTCACATTTGCAAGGTTTCTGTCAGCGCCTGTGATGTGGATGGTGGCACCTGGAAGAGCTGCATTTTGGGTAGCAGAACTGGGAAGGACACGGAGAAACACAAGGCCAGCCAAAGGTAAGAGAAAAACTTCCTGCAAGAAACCTGTTAAGTAGGTTGGAATTCATCCACTCTGGTATCTTTTCCCAGTTGAAAGGATAAAGGTGTGTGAAACTGTGACAAAGGAGTAGGGGATGAATGTTTGCTGTTTAGGATTGAGCATGTTTGATACACAAGATGGCACATTGAATAAGGTTGCACTCTCCTTAGTTTTTGTGGTAAGCTTTTCCTTCGTTGTGGGTGCTAACAGTTTGACTGAGTTCAAAAAGGCTTGACTAGTTCATGGGGAAAGAAAAAGCCGACAATAACCATTAGTGAAGATACCATCTTTGTTTCAGGGAGGAGCAGAGGATCGCTGGAGGCTGAGATAAAGGAAGAAGCATGAAATGGATGCCAGTTTGGGGCTTTCCATTTCTTGGGATAAGGACTGTTTTCTGTGTCTCGGGGCTAGGGGGCAATAGCTGACCTGATACAGGCACCCCCAAAGCAGGCATCGGGTGAGCTCTTTGCTTGGGATGAGGGAGCAGTTGGCTTTTAATGCTGTGAGAGTAGTGGCTTTCAGGATGTTCCCCAGGGTGGGGTGGAAACTCGACCGAGAGGGTGGGCATGGGGGCAGAGAAGTGCTACAGAGGTATGAACAATGTGAACGTTGTTGAACGTGGGTCTCCTGTCAGTGACTTGGCCTTTTCTCCTGCAGTTCTTCAGCTAAGTCAGGAACTGATACTAAATACACCGTGACTTATCAGACTAGTAACTAGCTAGGATGCAGTTGGTGTAAAGTTCTGCTTGTGCATTATGCCATCCTCCTCAGTGCTCCTGTGTAGACCCAGTTACTGGAACTTGGAACTTCCCCCCCCCCCCCCCCTTTGGAGAATTACATGAGGTGCATTACTTTCTTAGTAACCAGCAAGACTTTAGGAGGTGCAAGTAGCCATGCGCTTTCTCTTCCAGGTTCAGCAATGGGGCTGATCCAGAACACCAGTGCTACAGCCTTAGTCTCAGTTGGTTATGTTCAGATAGCGCCAGTCCGAACACCAGCTAAGCAATTATTACAAGCAATCCAGCAAAGCCAAGATACAATTTTAAAATATTTTGCATATATGAGCATTTAAAATTTGCAGTTTAAGTTGTTCAGCAACTCCGAGACAAAAAAGGCAGATTTTGAAGAGTCATGGCCTGCTCCATGTGCTGGTGTTTGGGGAAATTCCCTTCCCCCATGTCTCTTCTGTCTGCACAAAGAAGGAGCTAGAGCGGCTTCAGGAGGGGCTGGCTGAGAGGTCTGGAAGAAGACGACACACCTGGATGTGAAGAGATAGGAGCCATAGCTGTGGCTGTTGGGGCAGAGGGGATGGCTGATGGTAAGAGATCAGAGTGCTAGTCTTGTATCACAGCTGCATCTGTGGGGAGATCACGTGGTTCAGCTGGGGTAGAGAAGCAGGAAAACCTCTCTCAGCAGATAACTTTTCTTCCAGTTTAACTTAAGGCTGAGAACAGTTGCTCTGAAGTGGACCTGATGGTCAATTGGGCAATTTGAAGGAGACCAAAAAGGCAGCAGGTGCCTTGTGTGCAGAGACACTGGCTAGGGCAGAAGCGTAGTCTCTGTTTTGCAGATGTACATGCACTCTCCCAGAGGCCACGGGCTCTACCGTGCACGTAAGGAGATAGATGTGACTGGCAGTAGCTGGGCCAGAAAGGCCAAAGTAGGTCTCCTACCAGACTGGTCTGAGCCAGGGCTGGGGTGAAAGGCCTGATGACCAGACTGGGGAGGAGCTCTTGGTGCTTGGCATCCCACCAGAAGATGAGATGCGCTGGTGGTGATCTGGCTGCAGGAGGAGGAGGCAGCCTTGCTTTCTGCCCATGTCAGAGGCCATACGACAGCCATGCTGCAGAGGGATTGTGTTTTGATAGATGGGGTTCATGCTTTGAGATGGAGCTGTGTCAAAGCTCCCCCAGTCCCTGAACGAGTGCTGCTGAGTCTCTTAGGTCGTGCACGGAAGAAGACAGTTTGTTCTGTGCATCCAAACTGCAAAGGGGACACCTAGCCCCCCTCAGGAGGCTGCCCCGGGGGTACCTGCACGTGGTGACCCTGTGGGTGTGTACTTGCTTCCACGCTGGCCCAGGAGTAACATTTCTTTCCAGTTTGTCTGGCAGGAGACCAAGGCTCCCGAGAGAGTAGGGCTGTGTGCCTTGGAGGGCTCTGCTTGCTCTTCTCTGAAAGAGCAGCTGACGTCCTGGGTCTTGGCCAAGAACTAATACCATCGCCTCAATGACAGTCAGCTCCGTGGTTTGAGAAATAGGGATGCGATGTGCTGTATCTTTAAAGTTTGAACTGCTAAAGCAGAGCCACCCACCCCATCCAGGACTGTCACAGTAACCGGGAGCACAGTGGCCATGCAGGGAATACAAAAAAGCTCTCCTGTTCAGGTACAGAAGTGGCCTTGGGACCTAAAAATACTGATGTTGTCCACTTCCGTGCACAGCACAACATGCAAGGTTTTCTGAGATAGCCTGCAGAGTCGTGGGGAGGAGAGGCAGGGGAGAGAAACCTGCTGTTTGGGCTGGTGGGGAAGGGTAGCAGCAAAGAGCGTTCACCCAAGATAAGATGCTCCCTGGGACATAGCCGGATGCAAGAGTGGGTCTGCCTGTTCTGGGGAGAGACCTGCAACCTGGAGATGAGGGTTTTTTTCTCCCTTGTGTCTGTGGAATGTGTGTATAAGCTGCTTTTTTTTTTTTTTTATTTCCCNTTTTTTTTTTAATTCCCCTTACTGTGCTTGCAGCCCTGGCCAGCTTCAATAAGGGCAGGGTTCGTGCCGAGGATGCCAGACCTGTTGCCAGCCGAGCGCTGCAAACCTGCGATGGGTGGGAAAGCACAGCCTGGCTTTAGCTGCTGCTCCTGCTGTCGCCAGGCATGTCCCCGCTGGGGACGAGACCCTTCCTTGCAAGTGGCCCTGTGTGTCCAGCCCCTCGCCCTGGGCTCCTGCCTGCTCCCTTTGCCAGCCGGCCCGGCTCCTGGGGTTGCTTCCCCCGGGCCTGGGGGAGACCCCGGCCACCCCCTGCACCAGCGCTGCGGGGCTGCTGCCACCACCTGTGGCACATCTGCCCGGGGGGG
>VYZV01010762.1:240813-254753 GCA_013401275.1 Pandion haliaetus
CATATGTTGCTTCAGCCCCCCCAACCCATGCTGGCCCTCACCCCATATACCATTGCAGCTCCCACCTGCCCCCTGCTTGGCCTCGTGTCCCCCTCCCAACCTCCCCCCCCCCTTACCTGTCTTCTCTTCAAATATCTCTTCCTCGCAAAAAAAGCTTCATCTCTTTCCCCACCCCAGGAAAGCCTTTTTCTAGCCCTTTCCTAGAAATCCCAGGTGCTCCCGTTTCCTTCCCACCCCTGTGAAACAGGAACCCCGAGTGAGACGGTGGGAGAGTGCCAGAATTGATCCTCTCGGCAATACCAAGCGCTCCCATCGATTTGGGATGCGGGGGGCTGTCTCTCCTCCAAAACCCAACGGAGGCTGCTCACCTCCGAGATTTCTGATGGCCCGGGCCAGGCCAGGGATGGCTGGGGGCTTTGGAGCCTCCGGTGTCTCCCGAGGGCAGCTCTGGGTCAGGGATGTGCTGGGTGGGTAAAGAAGCTCTGCCATGGCCCGTGGGTGCGGTGCCCAGCGTTGTTCGCTTGCCATCCGGGGGAGGCTCACTGCTTCTGGCGGCCGTGCCATCGTCAGCCATTGCTCTCTGCTTGCCTCTGGCACCCAGGGGTGCTGCGGGGGAGCTGGCTGAGAAGGGGGGATCGGTACCGGCTGCTTTGTGTGGTGAGATTTTGGGGAGGAAAAGGAGGAGCTGGTCCATAATCGGGGCTGTGGCTAAGCTCCTGCCTACCTCTGGCAGGCCCCAGCCCCTGAGGCTTGGGGGCCAGCAGGCCCCTGCGAGGAAGCAGGCAGGTGCTGTCGAGCTATGGTGATGTTTAGGCAATTTATCCCTGAAGGGCTCCTCTGCTTCTGGAGCCCCTTTGCTGGGTGGCTCCGGGGCTTCGGCAGCCACCTCCTATTGCAGCGCTGCTTGTGAGAGCTGCTGGGAGCTGTTACAACATGGCTGGGTAAACCCTGCAAATCGAGCAATTAAATGCTGCCTCTGGAAACGTCCACCATGGAGAAAGGGCTTGGCCACCGAGCCGGGGGCTGGAGGGTGAGCTGCTGAGCAGCTCCAGGCCTATGAGAGGGTCAGGCTCGCCACCCAGCGCTGTCCTGGATGCAGGGGCTGTCCCCTGGGCACCCTCCGGCTCCCCAGCAAACAGCGATGCCCTGGGAGGGAGAACGAGGTGCTGCTTTTTGCTATGCCTCAGACCTTCGGAAAGGGAGCCCGGCACGCTGGCAGCCTGCCCCGGAGAAGAACTGACCTCCGTGGGGGAGGCCATGCAGTCAGGTGTACAGCTGGGGAGTCGAGGCAGGGGCGCAAGTTCTTCCCTGGTCATCGAGCTCGGGTGGTGAGCCTTGAGGTGGAAGGAGATGCTGGTGACATCCCTGCGCCTGAGGCAGGCTTTGGCAGACCAAAGGCGATGTCACGGCGGGGAGCAGCGTGCGAGGAGGGAGCCCCGCTTGTGAAACGTTTGCAAGCTGGGTTACGTGGCACAGCCTGGGTTGTGCCCGTCCCAGGTCCTGCGTCCCAGCCGCAGGGTCTCAGCGAGGGGCTGTTCCCCACGGCCGAGCTGGAGCCGGCACTGATGAGCGTGGCTCAGGGTGAGGGCTCAGCCCTCGGCTGGTGGCGAGGTCCTGGGTGAGCCCTGCCCTCTGTCCCAGCTTGCTGCCTGCAGGACGAGGTGTTTCAGCTTTTCTTGCCCTCTGGTACGTTCGCCTGCTCTTCTAGCTCCCTGAGTGGTAACACGCCGGCACAAGCATTAGGTGATCGGTTGGCTTGAATTAAGAGAGGACTTGGTCCTGGCCAGCAAGCAGCCTGATGGGCTGGGGTCTGAAGCTCTGAAGAGGCCAGGGATGGTGGTTTGGCAGGTCCTCATTGCTGGTGATGGTATGGTGCTGTCTGAGAAGAGGTGGGAGACGGATGGTGAGGTGAGCCCTCCTTTAGCCAGGAGGATCTCCAGAGGTGGCTGCTCACCACAACAAGAACAGCAGCATTTTAGGAGACAACAATAAAAAAGTTCTTCTCATCCAGCCACCTCGTTGCCCTTAAGCCTCCCAAAGCCTCGTGGGGGGGGCTGTGCCCCACTGGGGCTCCTTAGCATCTTTCTCTAGGACACCCTGTTGCAGCTCCTTGCCCTGCCAAGAAGCTTTGCCAGTGCTTCGGGCCAAGCTTTCCTGTAAGGGGCTCTCTAGGACCTCTCTGGGGCTGGGGGTCCCTCTGGGTGCAGGACCATGTGCTTGCCATGCTGCCTGCCCTGCTGCCCCCAGGAGTGCGGCTCTGATGTAGCTGGGACCTGGGGGGGGNCCGATCTCCTCTATCTCCTTCTGGTTTCTCTAATAAAAGCAAAGAGCATCCACCTAACTGCTGGGGCAGGAAGGCTCCTTGGGAAGGAAACCCTTAGAGAGTTATTTGCATGGGTCAGGAGAGAGGGGGAACTATCTCGCTCCTTGGGGAGCTCCGTGAGAAATCACAGCCCTTTCCTGTGCTGTTGCCAGTGCCTTGGGATGGGAGGAGGTCTCAGGGGAAGGGGAGCCCTCCATCTCCTTGGGAAGTTCAAAGACGCAGCTTTAGGCTGAGGCAAAAATCAGTCCTAGCACTATGGGTTGGTTGTGTGTCTGCCGTGCTCATCTGGAGCTGTTGGAAGAGCGTGCTTGGAGGCAATGAGTTGAGCGTCGGAGTGGGCTACGTGTCTTCTTGTGAGGGGCGACAAAAGGGCTGTCTTCTTCTGATGACAGAGAGAGAGAGGCACCTTCTTCTCATTTCAAATAAGAGAATCCACCACCTTCCATCTTGTGATGGAAGAAAACACCCAGGGCCAGCCAAATGTAGGATAGTACTATTTTCCCCACTGATGCTCGTTACAGGACTTCTACACAGCGCTGCCTGGGAGCAGAGTATCGGAATACGGCCCAGGCAGCCAGGCTTGTTGGAGCCCCCCAGCTCCATTGTGCCATGTTGCCCTCGCCAGGTCCCCATGTGGGAAATCCCATGCAGCAGCAGCGGGCTGGGGAGGCGATGCCCCAAGTCCTCTTTTCCCTGGCAGGGGATGGAGTCGAGGAAGGCGCAGCAGCCAGGCTGTTATTAGGACTGCGATCAGGCTGCTCCTGCTACAGGCAGGTAACAACTGCCTCTGCTTACGCACCCACGAGTGCTCCCTCACTTGCAGTTCCCGGGTGTCCCGAGTTTATCAGTTCTTGTGCATTCAGCAGGGCTTCCAGCCTCCGGGTGCTTCTCGGCAGGTCCTTCAGGAGAGCACCCGTAACCTCTGCAGATGCAGGGTTCACCCACTCTCACAGCCGGGGAGCAACCTCCCATGTACTTGCAATGCCACGGTGCAGCAGCACGCAGGTGGCACCCGTGCCTCTGCAGCTGCTGCTGGTGAGGGAAGTTGGCCAAAATAGCCATGTGTAGGTCCTGCTCAGACTTTTACTGCCGATGACAGAGCTGAGGGGAGTCAGAGCTGTTTCATTTTGCTGGTATTTTTAGCCTCTTTGACAAGCAAGAGAGAAAGGCAGGGGTGTTTCCAGCACAGGGAGTGGGGGGATAACAGAGAACCTTCCTTGTATCTCCTAGGAAGTCCTGGAGCATCCATGTGAGAGGAGAAAAGGGCAGGAGTAATACCGAGACAGACATTTCTTTATTTGTTGCATTAAGTGAGGAGGTTTTGAGCAGACGAGGTGCCTCCAGGCAGAGCTGGTAGGGAAGATGGAGCCCTGGATACCGTTATCAGTGAGCTGAAAGACAATGATGACAGTATCACGAGTGACATTCGCCGGTGGCATGGCACTGGTGGGGCAAGAGCCAGCAACAGGCTAGTTCAGCAGAGTGCTCCAGGCCACCCAGTGGGCTGGACTCCTGCGAACATCACCCACCTTAATCCGGCCAGGGGCAAGGCCGGGTCCCAAGCAGCAGGCAGTGGCAGTCAGGCTTGTGGGAGATCACCACAGCCCCAGGGCTTCTGGGGTGGGTGCCAGCGTGGGGCAGGAGGGCAGTGCAGCAATGGGCGGCAGTGGGGCACAAGCCGGCTGGGTGCCAGAGCAGTGTATATGCAGCTGGTGGGGAGGGGGATGCCCTGTGCCTACCTCCAAATTGGGGTGAGCGCCTCTTTCCCAGAGCTGCTTTGGCTCCATCCCGATGGGGCGAGAGGCTCACGGTCTGCTGTATGCTGGTCAGCGGCAAGTGGGTCCGAGAGGCATGGGGGTGATGGCAGATTAGCTGAGGCCACGATGCCAACAGTTTGTCAGCAACACCTGGCAGCCCCTCCTGGGAAAAGCTCCTATTTCCTTTGGCAGCAGAAGGGGGGTGGGAGTTGGCAGAGCAGCTCACCAGGTATTTCTCTGGCCCTGAACAGGGGTCAGAGGTTGGGGAAGCTCAGGAACGGCCCTGTCTGAGGCGGGAGCGGGGCTGGGGGTTAGGTGGGGGCAGACGGGGAAGGGGCAGCACTCCTGGCACTGCTCTGTGCCGGCTGGGCTTGCCCCTTGGAGAGGGCATTCCTCTTGCTTCCCTCTGCTTGGGGAATGCAGCCGGCTGCGATGCTGGTCCCGCTGTGCTGGAAACGCTCCAGCCTTTGCATCGGTGAGTGGCCCCGCTCTACCTGGCGAGAAGCCGGACGAATGCTCCTGTCTCCCGCAGGAAGGGATGCCGTCGCTGTGGCAGGGCAGAGGGGGGCAGAGCCCCTCATCCCTGGCTCGGACAGCGATGCTGTGATGCTGCAAGGGCAGGAGGAGGCGGAGGCTGGGTGGCGTGGGCATCCGTGCCGGGGTAAGCAGATCCTCTGTGCCCGCTGCGGGTGCTGGGGAGCGGGTGCTGGAGAAGGACCAGGAGCCGGGCTGGCTGGCTGGCAGGCAGAGGCAGTCAGCATCCCCGGCAGAGTGCAGGGACTTGGCACTGGCTCAGCTGGGGAGGTTATATTTTTTTTTTTTTTCCCCTCCAGGGCAGCTGATTCCATCTATTTTTAATGAGCTTCCCCAGGTTGCGCAGTGAGGAGACAGAGCAGTGCCGGCAGCCACGGACTGCAACGGGCCAGGCGGAGGGGCAGCAAGCTCCCGGGGCTTGGCTCTCATCTCCCTCACTCCTCCTCGCCCCGGGCCTGGGGGTCTTTTTTGGGGTGGGAGCGTGTCCCCCAGGGAAGCGGGGTCTTCCTCAATGCAGCCACCCTTGAAAATGGAGTCAAGCACCGAGGAGGAGAGCTGGCTGGAAGATCAGTGGGAGAAATGGTAGGGGACCGGCCGGGCCTTGGGGAGGGGGGGCTGTCCCGGGGGCTTGCAAGGGCACGAGGGGCAGCGCCTCACCCCTGGGCACATCGCCCTTCTCCGTGAGCAATGGCCGCAGGACAGGAGCAAACTTGGCACCCAGTCGAGCCCAAAGTTTTCCTGGCTTGTGCAGGGAGCTGCAAGGCAGCCGGGTGCTGGAGCGGCAAAGGCAGCCGGCCGCATCCTGCCACGCACCAGCTTCTGCAGGAAGGGCCGGTGCTGGACACCTGCGCAGCATCTCCCCATCCCTGAGAGCACAGGCAGGGCTGCCTGCCCCCAGCCCAGAGCAGGGAGTGCTGGCACCCACCCCAGGTTCTTCTGCAGAGCTGAGAAGCCCCTGCCAGCCCCTCAACAACGTTGTGCCTCTGGCCGGGACCCCACGGCGCCCACTGCACTCCCACGCCGTGGGTGGAGGCCCCCGGCATTAGCGGCTGATGATGTCCCACCCTGGCGACCCGCGTAACCGGAGAAGAAATCGATTTGTGCTTTGNGTGGGGGGGGGGGGGGGGGCTGGACACCCCACTCTGTGCTGAAGGCTGTGTCCCTGTCCCCTCCTGATGCGTCTCATGGGGGGCTGCCCCTATGGGCACAGTCATTCCCGGCCACCTTCACCCCAGGAGACCACTACTGGTGGGGTCCTCAGGAACACGGAGGGGAGATGCTGCTTCCCCCATGGGCTTCTCCTGCTCCTTCCCCCCTCTGAGGGCAGGGACAAGGGAGGTGTTACGCCTGCACGGCACTGGTTTGGTGCCACCGCAAGGCGGGGGGAGCCCCAAGGTGTGCAAGTGATGCTTAAAGCAAGGATGGGAGCTCTGCAGGTCACAAAATACCCTTCTCCTTCCTTCCCTGCTGGTGAGGCCCAAGCTGGAGAGGGGTGATAAGCTCGGCATGGTACTTTCACCCGAGCATCTCCCGGCCCAAGGAGCTGGGAGCAGATGGAATCGTCGGCATGCAAAGCAGCACCCGTGGCAGCTCCAGACAAAACTCAGGAGGCTGAGTTGGTTGGCAGAGGAATTTCAAGCTGGGCTTTTTTATTTACCCCCGTGGTAATGAATAAGCAAGAGGAGCATTGCAGTACCACGACGGAGAAATGTTTTAATGCACAGAAGCCAGGAGCGCCTCACCGTCCCCCTGGGGATGCAAGCAAGCACGCGAGGAGCCTGCTCGTCAGCAGGTTTCCAGCCACTAAAAGGATATCTCTGTAAACTTTTTGAAAGGGTGTAATGAGCCTGTGGGGCTGACAGCCCTAAGGGACCCCTGAGGCCATGCAGGCAGGCTCGGCAGCACCGATGGCCACCGAGACGCCCGCAGTCACCCCGGGGAGTGGTTTTGGTGCAGAGGGAAATCACTGCCCTCTCTTACTGCAGGCGCCTGGGCTGGGACATCCCTCCCAGCCGCAGCTCAGGGCCCGGTGGTGCCACGGCCGGCAGGTTTGCAGTGCTTGCAAGGTCTGTGGGTCTTGATGTGGTCACCTGTCCCAGCAGGTCCATCCTCTAGCTGTGCCCTGCCAGGACCCACAGCCCTTCCCCTCCCTGTAACCCCAGCCTTTGCCCTGCTGGGTGTCTGTGCCCAGCTTGGACAACCCCAGTGCCTTCCTGGGATGGTGGGAGCTGAACCTCCTGGGACAGGGCTGGCTGTGCTGTCTGTCCTATGCTCTCCCAACCTGCATGTCCCTGCTGCCTTCAGTCAGGCAGGGGCTGATTTGGGGCACACTCCTCCTGCCTCCCCACAGTCACGGACCATGCCAAGCCCAGCCATTTGGTGGGGACAGACCCATCCCCTTTGGAAGGAGCCTGCTTCCCAGTCTTTCTTCCTACTAAAGACCAGGAGAGCCTCTCCTGGGGCAGGCGGTGCTACTCCCTGCCTGCAGGCAGCATGCTGCCCTGCACCCTCCTGCCTGCCACCTGCGCAGTGGGTGATCGCACCATCTCCACTCCCTCCAGGCTCACCCACGACATCAGCCTCGAGGAGTTTGAGGATGAAGACCTCTCCGAGATCACTGACGAGTGTGGAATCAGCCTGCACTGCAAGGAGAGCCTGGCCGCCCGGGTAAGT
Source organism: Pandion haliaetus (assembly GCA_013401275.1). NCBI lineage: Eukaryota > Metazoa > Chordata > Aves > Accipitriformes > Pandionidae > Pandion > Pandion haliaetus. The sequence continues at coordinate 248,101 of VYZV01010762.1, forward strand.
GCGATGGGGATGGGGACAGGGACGGGGATGGGGAGGGGCAAAGCGTGCCGGTGGGTCTGGCGGGACCATCAGCTCCCACACAGGACCACCAGGTCCCAAGGCTAGTGATGTTTCCTCAAGGTGTCCGTTGCCACAATGCCAGTCCCCTCCGCTCGGCAGTGCCCTCTCCTCCCCACGGCACAGCCAGACCCTTTCTGATCCAGCCAACCCCAAAGGACAAAAAAACATCTCAAAGCCAGTGCCTTTTGGTTCCCACTGTGCTGGAGGGGTCTGAGTTTGTTCCTCAGGGATGAGCCTAAGGGTTTGGGCAGGACTCGGGGCATGCTCCCCATTTGAGTAGGATGGCCAGTGAGCCTCTGGTACCCGATGAGCATCCTCGGGAAGCAAGGCCACATGCACAGCGACGCCAAGGGTCCAGCACAGGCTGTGCCTCCTGCCCCCACGTGCATCCCTGGGTCTGGAGGTGTGGCTGGGCTGGCATGGTGAGAGCTCTCCTCTGCTCACCCCAGGCATTCCTTCTGGCTTGCTAGCTGCATCTCGGGAATTTAGGAGGCAGGAGACCTGGAGGCTGGTGAAACAGGGATGGAGGAGGTGGCTCTGACCCCAGCAGGCAGCAGGTGAAATAAAAATGGGAGCTGTGAAGCCTGTGCAGATGCAGGCGGGTCTCCCATCCACCTTAAGCACCCTGTGCAGACCCCAACAGGGTTCACATTGCTATTTGAACTGCCCAAGAAGGCTATGGGGGCAGAAACATGGAAATAAACTGAGAATTACATTGGGTTTGGAAATATGCAGGGATTCTGCATTTTGCCAGTGTGCTTCATGCTAGAGGGATGCAAATGCTGGAGGAGCAACCAAATGGTTTGAGAATCATTTCGTCCCTCAGGAGAAATATTTCCTCCGCAAAACTGATAAAGACCCAGTGAGGAGGGGAAAGGCAGAGCAATTTGTTGCAGATTTAAAATTAGAAAGTGTATTTTTGGTGTTGGGAATCCTTCGTTGCAGGCAGGAGGGTACAGGCAGACCTCATCCCTGGGAGGTGAAGGTGTCCTGCTGTGCTCCCTTGTCTAATTTGGCATCTTCCCAGCAGAAAATCGGCTGCTCCCGGAGATGGGGCTGCTGTTCCACGTCTCTGCTCCGGCCATAGCCTCCTCCTGCTCCAGGACATTATGGCCGGGGAAGGACAAGGAGAGCCTGGGCTCAGGGGCTGTGTATGCTGAAGGAAGGAGGGATAACGCTGGAGGCAAAACCAAAGTCAAACCTTGTGCTGGATGTCCATGAGGACATAGCTGCAGCAAGAGCAGGGTATTGGGAAGATCTTCCTGCCTGCAATAGGTGAGGCAGGCAGGGACTGTGGGTTCATTCCTGGATGCTTCCCATTAGCCGTCCCAGTTCTCCGCTGCTGATAGCACCACCAGGCCCTTAGGACAGGATTTCTTCTTTCTTTACGGACTGCCAGCCCTTGGCTGAGGATTGGCAGGGAGGGTAAGGAGGAGGGGGGACTTGCAGCTCAACTGCTGCAACCCTTCCTTGAGGGTGAGGAAAAATAGACTGTTTCACCCATTTAGAACAGTTTACTGAGGGGTTTCTGCATCCCTGTGCTGCGATGCAGAGACCTGACCCTTGGTGGAGGGTTTGCTTGAGCTCCAGCAGCCAGCCCCACGCCTTCCCTGGGCATGGCTCAGAGCTGCTTTGCCCAAATGCTTGGGTGCACTGAGAGTCTGCTGGAGTGGAAGGGGGACACGACACTGCCCCTGGGAAGCAGTGCGCTATTCATAAACACAGCAGAGGAAGAAGACTGCCATGCTCAGAAAAAATGCCTGCTAAAAATATGTCCAAATGGTTTATATGGGACACAGAGGATTGCCCGAGGAGCAGAACCGAAAGGAGTGGCAGCAACAGCAGCGAGAGGGGCTTTTCAATCCCAAACATTGAAGGCAAGAGCAAGGGAGCTTACAGACCCAATCGTCATCCGGAGCGAGCTTGAGGCGGTGGGGTTGCAGGATCAGCCTGATGGAAGCAGCCAGGCCCAGAGGGAACGGCTTGGCCAGGTCTGTGTGCGGCACGGGGGCCAGCAAATCAGTAATGACCTGTGGCCGGCATCAGCCAGCTAATTGCATCACATGGGGATGGCTGGCTTGGCAAGTCACTCCGACGCCAGGGCCAGGGCCCAGGGGGCCCCATGCTGACACGCTGCCTGTGGCGAACTCCCGGTGCTGGTGCTGCAGAGCACACATCGTACGTAGGATGGATGGTTGGCCCCAGTCGCCCCCGCAGCACCAGGCAGCTGGCAAAAGCCCGGTGACAGACCGAGGGATGCGAGGTGAGAGCAAGCTGCCGGGTCAGCAGATTAGACTGGAGCAGAGGGCGATGGGGAAGGGGGAAACAGGCTCTGGAGAGTGCCGTGAGCCACAGGGCTGGGGACATCCAGACTCTCTGAGCTTCCCAACCCAGCAGCGAGTCTCCGGAGAGACGGGCAGACACGGTAAACCAGCGGTGAGCAGGAAAGCAGTGGGAAGGAGCGAGGGGACAAACCCCGCCGGAGAGCTGGGAAAGTGGCTGCTGGATGGGGACAGCCGGTGACCTTGGCCAGGCGGGGGGGTCCAGGCAGAGCCGCTCGGCAGCAAAACCCCGTGGGAGGAACGGGCAGCCGGTGCGTAGGTCAACACCCAAACAGAGGTGGGGTTTGGGGTTTTTTTGGTCCTGGAAAAACAAAGATGACTTCATCGTGGGCTATTTTAGCAGCTTTCCAGAAATAGTGGCTTAGACACACAGAAACTGCAAGGAGGCGTAAACCGATGTTTGTGAAAGAGGGAGCTATCCACCAACGAGGACTGCACCTCATGGATGGGAGACCATGTACTAAGAATGAGGAATAATGCCAAGCGCGGCTGAAAAAAAACTTAATTTCAGCAAGAAATCCCAGGTGAATGAAAACCGGGAGCGAAGCGAGGGGAGGGGTCAGTGGAGGAGCAGAGCTGCCTTTAGGGCTGTTGAACGGCAGGGCAGGAGGCCAGCTGGGGAGGAGTGGGAGCTGCTGGGATGAGGGATGCACCCCTGCCTCGCAAATGACAGCGGTCAGGCGCACTAAGAGGGACGGTTGCAACAGAAGCACCAGGCCTTTGCTTTGGGTTTGGTCTCGGTTTGGTGGCTTGGAAATCCAGGGTGACGATCGCTGGTTTCAGCAAGATGGATCCCGGCAAACAGCCAGGCTACGGTTAACAAAGGCTCGGTGCCTTATCGGTATTCCAGGAGCTGTGGAAAATGGTTAATGCAAGAATGAAAAAAAAAAAGAAAAAAAATAAGAAATACCCTTCTTGGAAATACCTGAGAGCATGAGAACGAGTGCCCAAAGTAAAAGAGCCAATACAGGGCTGTGCTGAGCCTTCGTGGTCTGCATGAAAAGGCCTGAACCACCCATGAAGATACGTGGAGAAAAAAACCAGAACACTTTGTTTTTCCAGCATAATAAGACTGCTGGAAACGTCGGGCTTCCTCTTGATGTTCACTGTCACTGATCGAGTGTGCCGCTGGCAGCAGCCACCCCGGGAAAGCCAGCGGGACCCACTGCAAAGGGAGAAGCAGCTGCCATGAGCCAACCAACCTGCTGATCTGCAGACCGGCGGGGAGCCGGCTGCATGCGCTGGGAGCAAAGGATACAGCAGCAAGGTGGCTGCTTATTCCGGGCGGCTTTTCAAAGGCTGTCCTGTGAAGCTGCCTCTGTGATCTGTTGCCAGCTGCGGCTGCAGCAGGCTGGGGGCAGAGAGGCTTCTCCTGGCGCTTTGAAGCCAGGAGCAAAGCAGTCCCAGCTGGGTGGTAGGGAGAGGGGACACAGTTGTCGCCTCTGCTCGGCAAGTCCCCCTTGCTTCCCCATGCTCATAAAACGCTTTTCCTAGCTGAAGGTTTTGTCGCTCCTCCTCTGACAGGGAAGGCTGACGGCGTAGGGGAGCTGGGAAGAGCCTTCTGCCCACTCGACCGTAGAGGGTAGAGACCAGGGTCACTCAAGCAACATCTTGCATATCACCCTGCTCCTCTTGCAAGAGCCTTTCATTCCCAGGGAAACAAGCAGCATCCATCCCTTCCTGGGGCTGGCCGCAGCCCCCACCTAAACGGTCCCCCTGGCTAGACCAGCACCTCACAATTGCAGCAGGGCTTGTGCTGCTCCGGCCCCCCTGGGGCCCATGGACCACAGCGTTGGGACCATCAGAGACCGGTTGCTGGACACTGGGACTTTTTGCCGTTGGGATGGCACCGTGCGGGTCAGAGGTACCATCAGCAGGAGCATGCCAACATCCCAGGGATGGCTTTGTAATGGAGGCCTGAGCCTCCCCGTGACCGCATTGGGGTCCAGGTGTGCATCTTGTGCACATCCCGCTGCAAGGTTCAGGCGCTGGTACTGCTCTCCCACACGTCCTAATCTCTCCCACAAGCTGAAGGGACTGTGGGAAATCATCTCATCATCACATCTGTGCTGAGGCGTGAGCAAGCTGGCCTAAGGTCACACGAACTTGTTCCTAGAGGGCTCCTGAGGCAGCCTGTTCTGGAGGGGCAGCGTCCTTCCAGTTAGAAAGGCTTCCCAACATTTAGTCCCTGCCCTCGCTTTGCAGATCACCGCAGGTCTCACTCAGATGGTAAGGTGATCTATTGCTGTGTGGTTTCAAAATCACTTTGTTGTGCTACAGGCCGTTAATAAGTACCTGCAGTGGCCGTAGTTTCCTCTTAGCTATTGAACCTGGAATGGTGCATCCCTCCTAGGGCGTGCTTTTCTTCAGAACAGGCACTGTTTTGCTTTTCTGCATCCTTCTGGGACTTTCCCTCCTCTGTGAGTTTTCTGAGTGATTGCTACAGCTACAGGATTACTGAGGCAGCATCATTAGCAGTCTGGATTGAACGTCAGCAGCTGAGTCAAATACACCTACCTTGGCTAGGTGTAATCTATTTAGCTGGCATTTCCCCCTAGTTCTTTTCCCGTACCTCAATTTCCTTGTTAAAAATCTATGTGATTTGCTACAGGCAACTGGTGCCACAGAAACACAGAACTGGTTGTAAGAAGGCTAACGTTAAAAACAAGGGAGTTAAATGTTTAAAGCCTCAAGAGGATGAGTTTTGGAGGCAGTGCTCCTCCAGGTGCTCACCCAGTACATGCCAGGGCTGCAGCAGGGACACTGGGGTGAAATGGCCCCCGTGAGAGGGTTCGTACTGTGCCTGCAGCCGGCAGAGCCCTGTCTGTGCTGGCTTTAGTCAGACAATTTAGGAGCCGGTAGCAGCGAGAGCTCTTGGAGGGGCTGCCAGAGCTGGACCCCCACAGCAGGGGCTGTTTCTTCTCCCACGGCTCAAGGGGCATCCTCTGTGCAGCCGGAGAGATGGTTAGCATCAGCTGCAAAGAAAAGCCCTTTTCCACCTCTGCCCGTTGACGAGCTTTCCAGTCACCACAAACAGCTGATAACACGAGGAATTCAACTTGCTAATGCCAAGTTGCAGCCTTTATTGCTGGCTGCAGCAACGTGTGCATGTGCAAGCTTCGGTTACTGCAAGGAAGGCGGCTTGGGAAGGAAACCACTGATCTTTAAACACCTGCAGCCGTGGGGGGACATCGATGCCGCTTTGCCCAGCAACACAGCCGCCAGGAGTGCAGTGGCTCAGCACTGGGGCCCAGCCCGGGTGTTGCGATGGGGCATCTGCTCCTCACAGCCCTTGTGGGCCATGGTGGCCACCCTGCTTCAAGAGCACAGGGGGAAAGAGTAGGGCTGTCCCTGGCCAGAGCGCAGCCACCACCCAGGGGTGACTGGAGAGCTCGTGCCGGGCTACCGGCTCGTCAGGCATACCTTCTGCATGGCTTCAGGTCCCGATATGTGCAAATGCAGGGTGTATGAGAAAAGGCTTGTTCCAGATGAGGGGGGCCAAAGGGGTGTAACTGCTGTCCCCGGCTGCCTAATGGGCGTTACAGGGAAGAAGGAGCCTGAGTCCTCTCAGAGGCGCGCAGTGAAAATTTCAGCCCCATAGAGAGAAAAAGTAGTAATAGTGCAGCACCCGACACGGCGCTGGGTTCTCCGTCCGTGAGGATATTCAGGTGTGATGGGCGAGCCCCTGAGTGACCAGGCAGGGGTTGGACCAAACCTCCAACCAAAATGACTGTGTGCTTGTAGGAGTCCCAGTTGCCAGGACAGGAACCAAGAAAGGGCACGGTCTGCCTTGGGAGGAAGAATCATAGGGCAGCCCAGGCTGGGAAGTACCTCAGAAGATCACCCGCTCCAACCTTTTGTGGGAAAGGGACCCCAGATGAGATTATCTAGCACCCTGTCCGGTCCCATCTTGAAAACCTCTGGTGATGGGGGGGCCCTACCACGTTCCTGGGGAGGTAGTTCTGCTGAATGATTGTTCTCACTGTAAAAAAATGCCCTTGTTATGTCGAGACGGAGCCTGCCTGTGCGCGTCTGTGCACTTCGCGGCGACCGCGACGGTTCCATGTACCTCCAGGCACCCGCCGGGAATGAGGTGACAGGGGTGTCCCCTCACCCGGGGACACTCTCTCACTCCTCTCTGGGGAGGCGGGGAGGGGGCGCGGGGCTTCCCGGCCGCGGGAATAACATCCCTGCCCCTTTAAAGGGAAGAGACCTCCGGGTGCTCATGCGGCTGCACCGGCGCCGGCCCCC
>VYZV01010762.1:255468-273410 GCA_013401275.1 Pandion haliaetus
GGGGGGATTTAGGGGCCGGGTGGGTCCTTCTTCCATCCCTGCTGCCGAGGTGGGGAGGGAACGGGCCGGGGTGGGGTATCAGTGCCCCTGCGGAGCCGTGGGGCCTGGCAGAGAGCCGTGGGGCAGGGGCAAGGTGGGAGCGGGGAAAGGAACCCCGTGGGGATGGAGAGCAAACGAGGCATGGCGTACCGAACGCATGAATGAGCCGTTGCGGGACGGGGCAGCACACCACCGGGCTGGCGAGCCCGGGCCCGGCATCGCTGGCCAACAGCTGGCTGGGCTCCAGCTGCCCCAGGTTGGGACACCCCCAGCCGTGGAGCAGGATGGTGACACCGAGTGCCCCGTGCTTGGTGGCAGGGACTCGGCCGCCTCCGCTCCTGAGCAGCGGCGCCTGGCAAAGAAACATTAATGTCAGCGCCCCGTGCAAAATTTGAGATAGCGCAGCAACACCCAAAATGGTGGCCAGGAGGATGAGGGGGTTCTGTCGTCTCGCTTGGGCTCAAAGTTTGTACGAGGTTTTGGATGGTTTTCCCCAAGACAGCCTGTCCCATGCAGCCATGGGGTTGCTGTCATCCCCCAGGTGGGTGGCATTTTGGTGCCCCGCATGCTGACCCTCTGAGCAGCAGCTGGAATCCCTTTGTCCCATCTCTTCTGTAAACTTCATGAGCCCATGCAAGACGCACGATGCACAGGGCTATTTTTGCCACCTTCCTGCGTTCAGACGTGCCTTCTGCCAAGTAGGAGGATTTTCATCATGGTGACGTTCAGCCGAGGAGCATGAAGCAGGAGGCAGGTGTCCCTGTGGGTGACAGATGGGGAGTAGTCAGAGCTGGGTGTCACCAGCCCAGCACCAGCAGCTGATGCCAGCTTTCTGCCTGAGGCCACGGGCGGGAGGAGGAGGAGGAAGGCACAGAGCCAGGATGGGTGCCCGCGGGGCAGCTGGCACCAGGGACAAAGGCAGCAGGGCTGGGGAGGCGGGGGGAGCCCCACTGAGCATAATGGACAAGGGGACAGTGGCAGCCTTGTCCCACCCTGTGTGGGGACCCTAAGGAGCAAGTGGCACGTGGCAACCACATTCAGTTGGGGGTCAACAGGGCCCCCCTCCCAGGCAGCCGGTCCCAACCAGTGTCTAGAAGTGGCAGCAGGCTTGTGGAGGGGGACTGGGGGGGAGAGACTATTGCATAGACTGTGGACTAGGGAGGGGGAGCTGATGGTCCCCTCTCAAGGGGGATGTTGGAGGCTGTGCGGCCGTACCGGGAGCCAAGAGTATGGCCCAAATTGAGGACATGGGGAATGGGGGGTGGGGGCTTTGCCACAGCTGGCAGGGGGAGCCTGGAGCCGATGGGGATGGGCTTACAGGGCTGGGGCATGGCTGGCCAGGGAGGGCAGCGCTGTCGGTGGCATCTAGCGAGAGGCAGGAGAAGTGCCAGAGGTAGGCTGGTGGTAAGGTGCTTGGGGTGCCTGTTCCGGATGCCTGCCTCTGCCCAAAGGCAGTTTTTCCCTGCCCATGTGTGGTGCCCTCAGGAGAGGACAGGGTGCAGGGCATCTCTTGGGGATCAGCCTGGGAGAACCACCTCCACCTGTGCCAGACCCTCCTGGCCTGCCCAGCTCCTGCCTCCTGTAGGTGGTTAGAAGAGGGACTGTGGCCATGTGTCCTCTCTTGAATGCCCAGCCAGGGCACCGGGCTGCCCTCCCATGCCTGCCGCCTCCTCCTGCTGGGCAGGGGGTATGTGGGCACCCTCTGCTCCAGCTACTTCTTGTGGGGCCAGGATCTGGCTTGGTGATGTCTCAGTTGCTGCTGGGCTCTCTGTGATCATCATCCCAGGCAGGTGGCCTGGAGACAGTGAGAGGAACATTCCCAGCTTCCCAGGATGGGAAGAAACAGCTGCTGGGACTGGCTAAGTTCATCCTCTAAGACCTTGTGAATGCCCCTCCACCCTGGCTGGGCATTGCAGACCCCAGAGCACCCTGGTGCTGCAGGATGGGTGGGCTCGGTGGGCTCTGCTTCCTGGGTTGCTGCCTCCCATTCCGGTCCAGGCCGCCAGTCTGGTTCGCGTGCTGGCCCCATGGCACTTTGCACGCAGAGGCCGTCGCTGCGGCAGCTCGCCTGGCCCGCGTCCCGGCCCGTTGTGTCCCTGGGAAAGGCAAGTGAGGACGCGCTGTTATTTGCCTTGGCACAGGAGGGGCTCACGGAGGCTGTGCTGGGAGGTCACCGAAGCCCCGTGGCAGGGGTCTCCCCCCTCCCTGTGCGGAGGCAAGGATCTGGCAGCTGCGGTTCCGCAGCACGCGAGACAGTGGACTTTGAGGGCAAAGGCTTGCTTCATGTTGGTGAGGAAGCAAAGCAAAGGTGGGGCGGCTCCTGCGCTGCTGGTAATAGCTGTAGGCTGGCGATAAGGCCGTGAGAAAAATCCAGGGAGTCCCAGCGGGGCTTAGTACTTGAGCAGAAACTAATGGTGTGGAAAACGTCACTGCTGCAGCTGGGGGAGAAACACCCGGTGCCCCGCAGGAGGGGCTGGGGGTGGGCAGCCAGCGAGAACTTGGGGGTGGAGGAGAAAGGATGGGGACCAGGGTTGGGGCTGCAGGAGGCAGGATGTCATGCGCTGCAGAGGTGGGCAGGGAGGACTTGTCTCCCGTCTGCAGGAGGGTCCTCGTTAGAGGGGACCTGGTGGCCTTCAGTCTGGGGTCTCACAGTGTGGCTGAGCACATGTTCCCCTGCGCACGCACGTATGTGCACGCGCACGGCCGGCCGCCCAGGGCAAGGCAAGCAGGGCACAGTGCCCACAGAAACTTGTCCGAGTACGGCAGCCCAACCCTGCCTCTCCTCTCCAGCTGATCGGGATTGATGTCTGCTAGTGAACTATGTATATGTGTATGTGCGTGTGCATGTATCGATACGTATCTATACATATACGTGTGTCTATGTGTACCCCTATATACACCCAAAATGGATGACTCCAGTAGCAGGTGTTAGTCTATCCAGTAGCTGGCTCCCAGCTGGGCAGCAGCACATCCCCTGGCCCTTGCGACTTCCCCCATTTAATAACCTTGGGTGGTTTGAAGATGGGCAGGGCCAGAGGGATGGGAGCAAACCATGCCCGCCCAGCCCAGGCAGGCTCCAGGCAGGCTCAGCTCTTGAATTTTTGGTTTGGGACTGTCCTGCATCCAAGTCTCCCTGGGGTGGACGAATACATCCTTCCATGCCAGGCCGTCTGCCTCCTGGCTGGCTCTTTGCCCGTGCTGCTTCGGCCGCCGTGCCAGCTCTTGCAGCAGCGGTATGGTGAGATGTGGGGCTGGTGGGGGGGTCCCCCCGAGCAATGCGTGCCCAGGCGAGGGGGGAACCGAGCGGGGCACTGTGGACCTGGGTAGGGATGGGTGCTGCTGCGCCACGCGCTGTTTACTGTTTGGGCTACAAGGCGGCTTTGTTGTTCTCCTCAGGACACTCTGAATAACAACTCTCTGGGGAAAAAGCACAGTTGGCAGGAGCGGGTGTCCCGGTCATCGTCCCCTCTGAAAACGGGTGAGTTCTCGGGCTGTTGGCCAGGGGCAGCTCCTTGCACCCTTTCATGGCTCTCAAGAGTAAATCCCCGGCCCAGAGCCTGGGTCAAGTGGTGCCAGTGCAGGAGGTTGCGTAAAACGTCCCAGATGGATGCAAGGCATGTCCAGCTTGAGTCTGGTAGCATCCCTGGCCACCTTCCCCACCTGGGAGCATTCCCCTCTGCAGGGTTGTCAGTGCTGCTGTCCTCCCTCTCCAGGTGAGCAGACCCCTCCCCACGACCACGTTTGCCTGAGTGATGAGGTCAATCACCAAAACAGCACAACCTCCACCAAAGACCGGGGCACGTCCACAGAGAGCCCGTGCCGGCGCACAGCGGCCACCCAGATGGCACCAGCCTGCGTTGCCTCGTCCCGGCCACCTGAGAAGCACCAGGCCACCAGCCGGCCCCCACCACACGGTGCCAGTGTGGTGGTGGTGACGACGAGGGGCCCCGAGGCCCACCGGGACCGCATCCGCTACCAGACGGACGTCAGGCTGGAGGCCACAGAGGAGATATACCTGACACCTGTCCAGAAGAACTCAGACCCCCTGGAGACTGACAAGCCATTCCTGTCTCAGTCCAGTGAGAACCGCATGTCCATCAGCTCCGACATCGACACCTCTGGCTATTCGGCCCTGGCAGGGAAAACCAACCCCTCCATCAGTGAGGAGGACGAGGTGCTGGACTACATGTCCTCCCCCGACAAGAGAAACCTGCCCAGGGCCTCCTGTGGTGGTGGGAGCGGTGGCTCCCGGCCAGGGCACAACCTTCAGAGAGCCTCGGTGAGTTCGGATACCAGTGCCCTCTCCTACGACTCGGTCAAGTACACGCTGGTGGTGGATGAGAACATGCAGCTGGAGCTGGTCAGCCTCAAGCAGTGCTACTCGGGCTACAGTGACGAGAGTGACTCGGCCACTGTCTACGACAACTGCGTCTCCTCGCCCTACGAGTCAGCCATTGGCGAGGAGTATGAGGAGGATGCCCTGAAGCACGACTCAGTCTGCCTCTCTGAGGACTCCACCCCTGAGGCGGACATCCACTTCTCCAAGAAGTTCCTCAACGTCTTCATGAGTGGCCGGGCGCGCTCCTCCAGTGAGTGCTGGGTGCTGGGGGGGAGGTGGGCTGGCGGCTGCCTGCTTGGGCAGCCCTGCCCGTCCCTGGTACTAAGCCTGAGGGCACACTCAGGGCTCCCACAGCAAGGTGGAGAGCCACCAGCCCCAGCTCTGCTTGCTGCAGCCTGTGGCTTCATCCCTGGTGGCTGGGGAGGGGCAGGGGCTTGGAAAAGCCTTGCGACCTGCAGTTGGGGGTGGCCAGAGGTGTTTCGGGCTGCTTTTTTGCCTTGGGTTTTTTTTGTTTTTTTGTTTTCAGGCTGCCTGAGGTATGGCCGTGCTGAGGGGAAGGTTGGGTGGTCTCACAGGGGGACAGCATCCCTCCTGAAGTGTCCCCCTCCTCCCTGAGCCCAGGGGAGCACCGGGGCTGGTTGCATGCCCTGGCAGGCAGGGCTTCCTGCAGTGCAGCTGGTCCCACAGTGCTGGTGACACCGGCTGTCACAGCTGTGTGGGGTGGCGCAGGGAGGTTGCGGTCCCAGTGGGGACCACTGGGCACCAGTGCGGCGGCTCTAGCTGTGCCCTTCTCTCGTGTGACACCGTACGGTTTTGTCTCAGTCGAGCCATCCCCCAGGAGCATCAGCAGCCTGTTTGGCTTGATGTCCATCCCTTGGTTGTGGTGCTGACCCCTCAACACTGAGATATCCCCCTCTGCCTTTATCCCCAGGTGCAGAGTCCTTCGGGTTGTTCTCCTGCATGATCAACGGGGAGGAGCAGGAGCAGACCCACCGTGCTGTCTTTAGGTGAGCTTGCAGGTCTGAGTGGTGTCCCCAGCCTCTCATGCAGCAAAGCCTGTGCTGCTCTCCCACCACAGTGGAGCCAGCCCAAACCCCAGTGTTTCCAGCTGTTGGGAAGCCCTGGGGACCAAACCGCTGCCTGTAGCTCATGTCCTGCCCAGGAGCGACATCTGCCCAGGCTGCTGCAGGGGCAAGACCTCCAAGGGCAGCCAGGACCTCTGGGGACAAGCATGGGTGGTGACATAGGGATACCCTTGTCTTGGGTACCAGGTTGCTGCTGCCTTTTGAACCTAAACCCACTCAGATGCTTTATTCAGCATCTCAGGTCCCCATGGCTAATTACACCCGCCAGGGTGCTGCCGGCGGGTTTTGCGTTACCCCCTGCCCCAGCAGTGAGCTGGTGAGAAGGCCACCAGCGCTGCTGGCCGGCCAGGTGCTAGTGCCTCCCTGCCCAGATTTGTGCCTCGCCACGTGGATGAGCTGGAGCTGGAGGTGGACGATCCTTTGCTGGTGGAGGTCCAGGCGGAAGATTATTGGTATGAGGCCTACAACATGCGGACGGGTGACCGGGGCATTTTTCCTGCCTACTATGCTATCGAAGTCACCAAGGACCCAGACCATGTAACAGGTACCGAGCCTCTATGCGCAGCCTGCTGATGTCCTCCATCTTGTGTCCACCTCCTCTCCCCTGAGCAGAGCCTGGTGCTGAGCAGGGAGATGGAGGGAGGACCAAGCTGGGCACCTGGCAGGGACCGATGGGCAGCTTCTGGTGCGATGCTGGGAGCTGGTTTCTGGTGCTGCAGGAAGCCTTCCCTGGGCTGGGAAACGTGTAGGGGTGGGAATATGGAGTGGGGAGGTAGATCTCAGCCCACGTTCCCTGTCACCAGAGATGATCCCCACCGCGTGCTTTCTCTTCCAGCTCTGGCCAAGAGCAGCGACTGGGTGGACCAGTTTCGGGTGAAGTTCCTTGGCTCGGTGCAGGTTCCCTATCACAAGGGCAACGATGTGCTGTGTGCAGCCATGCAGAAGGTAGTGTCCCACTCCATCCTTGGAAGCAGAAGCGCCTGCTGCTCCTGGCAGCAGGGCAGAGCCTCAGTGGGGAAGGGAAGGGAAAGGGTGAATGAACTGTCATAAGTGCTCACAAGTGTCAGAGCTTTGTCCCTCTGTCTTCCCTCCCCAGATTGCCACCACGCGCCGCCTCACTGTGCACTTTAACCCGCCCTCCAGCTGCGTCCTGGAGATCAGCGTGCGTGGGGTCAAGATTGCCGTGAAAGCCGATGACTCCAAGGAGCACAGCAAGGTAGTGCCCCACTCCCTGCTCATCTCGTCCCTCCCCCGGCTCATGCCCCCTCTGCTACAGGTCATGTTTGCGTATGAAAATGGAGGGTCTCCACCCTATGTCTGAGGATGTGACAAACACCATCAGCAGGGTTGTAGGCCCACCTCAGGGTCCCTCATGCCCCATAGGCTCCCGGCTTTGGGCCGTACCTGTACCACTGGCTGATGCCCTTGCAGCTGCCAAGCGCGTTGGTGTGCTGGGATGCTGCAAGCTGAGCCACACCAGTAATCCGTCAGCTGCTTCTAAACCTTTCTGCTACTATTTTGAGTGGTGTCCTCCAGATCTACCCTGTAATCTCTTTAGCTGGCTATGGCAGGCTGCTGATTAGCGTTCTGCGTAAGTAGCCTAGCAAGCACGGTGAGATGCTGGGCAAGGGAGGGCTTTGCAGCAAGCTGTTGGGAAACCTCCCCTACAGCTGGCGGGGTAGGAGTAGTTCATGGCTGTGGATGCCATGGCAGCGAGCTGGGCTGGGGTTTCTACAAGTCCTGCCTGTATCTAGAGGATGCCATCAACTTGGTTACTCTTTAAACTTGTATAAATGAGTTCTCATTTCTGGCTGGGACCCTATGAACACCCAGGCTTGAATGACTTTAGTTTTAAATTATCCATTCACCTTCTATCTGCTGCTATTTCTGAGACCCTTTTTAGTGAGGGAGAAGGGCTGTGTGTGCTGAGCAAACAGCAGCACTGACTCTAGCCCGAGTACAGCCTAAGACAGGGCCTCCAGGGAAACCCTGCAGAGCTGCTGGAGGTAGAGGCAGTCAGGGTGGGAGCCAGCAGGGCTGCCTGGAAGAGTAAGTACCCTGTGTGCGGGTGCTTGGGGCCATCCTGAAACTGCTGCTGGTGGCAGCCCAGGATCAGGCTCTGGTTTATTTTACTGCTTAGTCCAAGCACAGATTTCCAGGGGTCAGAGACCAGCTGCCCCACAGGCCTGGTGGGGAGGAAAGTTTTGACAGGTCCTCTCTCTGTTCCCCAGGTGAACAAGTGTAGCCATTTTTTCCAGCTGAAGAACATCTCCTTTTGTGGGTACCATCCAAAGAACAACAAGTAAGTAGTGGGGCAGCACAGCGCGGCTCTCAGTGTAGCAGCTTGGCACGGAGGCTTTGCTGCCTTCCTGCTCCCTGAGGGCAGTACGGCTGGGGTTGGGAAGGAAAGGGGAGGCTTCCCAGCGCCCCGGTCCTGAGGGTTCCCCTTCCCCTGTAAGCCCAGCACTGCAGTTTCATGCAAGAGCAGCTTTTGGATGGCAGTTACATCCCAGCTCTGGGCATGGGCCGTGGGAGCTGGTGGGCGCTGGGTTTTGTGGGGGTGCGGGTCCCAAACCCCTGCTCAAGGGTGGGTACGCCTTGGAGATGCTGGGGTACCTGTGCCTGCTTGTCTGCCGGTCCAGTCTTGCCCACTCTCTGCCCTCAGATATTTTGGGTTCATCACCAAGCACCCTGCTGACCACAGATTTGCCTGTCATGTCTTTGTCTCGGAGGAGTCCACGAAGCCACTGGCAGAGTCTGTAGGGTGAGTCCTGGCTGAGCAGGGAGGGAGGTGCTTGCTCCCGAAGGGCAGGAGGAATGAGGCAGTCAGGCTGAATCCTGCCATCTCCCCATACATGTGGGGCTTGGACCTGGCCCCAGGCTGGCACCTCGTCCCTCAAGTGAGAGGCTTGGAGCAAGAGCCAGGGCTGACAGGGCTATGGGCGGGATATTCCTGACAGCGCTGGAACAAGTCCCAGCCCAAGGCTTTGCGGGCAGATGGCTGAAAGTCATGCGCTGTGCAGGGGATCAGAGGCAGGATGGAGACCCTGCAGCTCTCATGGCAGCTCTGGGTGCTGACGCAGGAGAGGCAAGGGGCTGGGGGCTGGGAGGGTCAAACTGGACACAAGGTAGGGAGCAAGGGCAAGAGGGGCTCTGTAAATGCCTCGCTGCTCAGCTTTGCCTGGTGCTGTGTTGCAGGAGGGCTTTTCAGCAATTCTACAAGGAGTATGTGGAGTATACGTGCCCCACAGAGGACATCTATCTGGAGTAGGGGCTGGCATAGGCACCTCCTGCACAGCCAGGGCTGCAGTCTCGCCCCTTCCCCGTGTCGTGCATGGACAAGAGCTGCTTTGAGCCTGGAGGAGGAGGGGGCCCGGGGCAGGGCTCCCCAGGGCACGGAGCACCGCCTCTTTTCATGACTCCCCTTCCTCGGGCTGGGGGGGACGGGAGGGGGGGAGGGCTGGACAAATTGTGTTCATTGTACAAATACTCTTAGTTTATTCTATTGGAGAAGCACCTGCTGGGTGCTCTGCCTGTGAGTGGTGGAGGGGTGGGCAGCAACGTGCTTGGGCCCTTTCCTGCTGCAGGCTGGGGTGGCAGCATCTCCTCCCTGTGACCATGGCCCAGCTTCCCGTCACATCCTTCTGGGGTGACTTTTAACGCAGTGGCAGAGTCGGACTCTCGCAGTATGAAGACACAGCAGCTACAGCAAATGAGACCCATGTGCTGGCTTCTGCCTAGGAGATGGGCTTGCCCTGGGTGGGCATTGCCTCCCTGCCAGGCCCTGGGGACAAGGCTGCTGGGCAGGGAGGACAGAGGGAGCCCCAGTACCAACTCTGCCAGAGCCAGGGCCAGGATGAGCTGAGACCGCTCACCCCTGCCTCTGCCCCCGTCCCCATCCCTACCCTCTTGTATCTGTGCCCCAGGGAAAGATAAAAATCCCCCCCCATACCTCCCTGCAGTAGCTACACCTCGGGAGGGGAGCCTTTCTCTGCCCCTTTCCCCCTCTCCCCCCAGCTGCAGGTGGCAGAGGCAGAGCTGGGCCACCCAAGAGCAGTGGGGATCAGCCCCTGTGCAGTACTGGGTGCCTGCCAGAAGCGGGGCAGGGAAGGGCTAAGCGTGCAGGGAGCCGTGCAAAGCACCAGGGAGGTAGAAGATCTCTCCTGGTCCCTGCAGCCAGCGGTCTCTGTGCTTCAGCTGGATCTGCTGTGATGGCAACAACTATTAAATATGATGGTTCATGGAACAGGGCTGCTGTGCTGTTTGTGTCCCACCACAGTGGGTTTGGGCCCTGGCTGGTTCTCTCCCTTGGGACCCCAAGAGGAGCTGGAGCTTCTCGGGTTTGGTCCGACAGCCCCACTTGCAATACCTGGAGGCCAGAGATCATCATATGATGATAAGAAGGGACGTCTGGACGTCATCTGCTCCAGTCCCCACCCAAAGCAGGGCTTACCTTACCCCATCCCCATACCTACACATACTGCCGCTGCAGAGGGCAGGCAGGGGGGTGGGGGGGGTCCCCAAGGCCAGGCTGTGGTGGGCACAGGGGCACGCTGGTTCACAGGTGGCCATTGTAGTAGAACTCCAGTAAGTCAAGCTCATCGCGCTTGCTTTTGCCAGCTCTGCGCAGTGCTGCTGGCCGCTCCCGGGCTGCCCAGGTCCTGAAGTGAGGCTGCTTGGGTTTGATGCCGTAATCTGCAGGTAGAGGGGAGACTGGGCTCAGCCCTGGGCTGCTCACAGGACAGGGGATAACAGCCCGCCTGGAGGGGTGAGTTCATGGAAAGGGGTTTCAGAGGGCTGAGGAGAGCACTGTACCATCCACCAGGCCAAAGTGCTGCTGTGGAAGCTCCAGGGGAGCAGAGAAGTCCTCGGGAACCAAGTAGCTGACCCTGTGGAGGAAAACCAGGGGCAGGAGTGAGCTGAGCCCCTATCGTGCTTGCCCATGCTGGCACAAGCATTCCCATGTGCCACTCGTCTTCACCCAGCCTGGCCAGTTCTTGAGGGCTTGGTGCCCTGAGTGCCAGCCCACACCTGGGCCAGAAGCCCTGGAGTACCTCTGCAGGTACTGGGGGNNTCTCTGGGACGCGGGGGGGGGGGGAGGAGGAGGAGGGAAGCACCATCACCTCTGGCTCAAGGGCCACGGGAGGGCAGCCCCCAGCAGCAGGGTGAGCAGCAGGAGCCAGCACTGCATGGTGTGCACTGATGCCAGCTCCACAGCGAGGTCACAGAGGAGCCCCCGCCGGTGGCCCCGGGACACCAACCGGGTTGGGCAGGGGCCCGGCCAGCTGCTCACAGCCCTCTCTGCACTAGTGCACATCCTTCCCATGCAGCCATCACCACCACCCTTTGCCTCCCTCTCAACCCCTCTAAAAGCAAACCCCTTCATCTCAGTATCTCCCTGTCCCCAGGAATGAACCCCCCCCAACACCTTTCAGACTTTGCAGTCTTCAGCATCGTCCTCTGCTGAAAGCCCAAAAGAAGGGAGCACAGTCCCTTGCTCATGGCTCTTCCACACTGCCAAAGCCCCATAGTCTCCAACTGCAGTGGCCCATGAGGGGTGGGGGGGGGCTATATCTCCTATTTCAGGTGCTGAGGCAAGAAGGCTGTGACCCCTGCAGCCTGAGAGTCCCTCAAGGATGGTTCCTATCACCCACTTGAGGCCAATGCACCTGGCAGTTTCGAGCTCCCAAGCACCTGCACAGCACTGGCAGCTGCCTCTGGGACAAACACCACTGCCACCAGCTGGCTACCCCTTTGTCCTGGCCCCGGGAGCCACCACAGCAGTGCACAGAGCAGACTGATACCTCAACTGTCCCCCACTTATCAGAGCAGATACAAAGGTGGCCATGGCTGTCCAGACCTCTCCTGGGCCCTTTATTAGGAATGGCACAGCAGTATTTGCAGAATTAATCCCTTTCTAAGGGACAGCATATCCCAGGGTAGACAACTGCAAAAGCTGCTCTTTCTGATAGAGATGGGCTGGCAACCAGACAGGAGGGGATCCCATGCAAAGAGGGAGAGGTCCTTTAGCTCCGTTCTTTCCATTCAGTCAGTTTATTTGACAGACAAGCCTGCTCCAAGCAGATTGGCCAGGCACGGCCAACACAAGCAGGCTGCAGGTCAACCTCTGTGCCATGAGGTGGGAGACAACGCTCTCCAAAAAAACACTATGGTGCCTGGCTTTATTATAGTGCAGCTGTACAAAAGGAGAAAAATCCAAGTGCTTAAAAAAAGAGGTTGTGCCATCATCGTCACTGCAGCCGCAGAACAGTCCAGAGAAAAAGGTGGCCAGGGTCTCTCCATGTATGTAGTGTCCATCATTCACAGCTAGATCTGTTAAAAAAAGTTACATACAGCCCCCTCCCCACCCTGCAGAACAGGAGCTTCTCATTGATGGTTTAACTGAAAATTAGACATTATCAACATCCCTCCCCCAGCCTGCTTGCCCTCCTTAGAAACGTCCAGCCATGATCTTAGCAGAGAATAATCATCATCTTCTCATCAGCCCCAGTTATAGAAATAGATTTTCTGCCAAGCAGGCAAGTAATCCATCAGTGGCCCTGAAACAAGAGAACAGAGGGATCGCGCACATAGAAATGCAAGAATCTGAAGCTTTATGTATACAGCGTATATCCCCCCCCTTCTCATTCTGATACCCACCAATCCCAAATCTCCTGTTACACAACTCGGATGTTCCCAAGAATAAAACAGTTACTTCTGCCAAGATGGGAGACAACTTTGGGATGTGGTGCCAGAGATCAGAGCAGGACCAAGTGGGGTGAGAAACATGGTCAGTGGGACACCACTCCCTCAGAGCTGACACGTCCAAGCTCCAGTGGGAAGGGGCATCTACAATGTGCAAGGGGAAAACCCACATGCAGCAAGTCAGGAGGACACTGCTGTGGCACAGGGAAGACAACTCGGCAATAACAAGCAGGTACAGACACAGAAGCAACTGCTGTGCAGCGAAAATGCTTATGTAGCACATGGCTGGATGCAGGCTCCAAAGCCTCTCTGAAATTACTAACTGGAGGAAGCGGCTCCTGAGCTAGCCAGCTTTGTGACCTCCCCAAAGAAAGGACAATCCCACAATGCCAGGCTGCTCTAATGTCACATCACTGCCACGAATCACTCCACGGAAAGGCTTCACATCAGCAGGGAAGAGGGGGAGGTGGAATTCTGGCCCATAATAAAGGGATCCTCTGGTGAAAAAGACAGACCTGGTTCGGCCCTTTGATTTACAATCGGTTCCTGCCTGGGTCAATACCTCTAGGCAGCTGTTTACCCCTCGTATCTGCACTGCAAACTGGGTATCAAGGTAAAGAGTTCAGAAACAGGACTGCAAAGCAGGGCTCTGGTGCACCAGCTGAGGTGCAGAAAGGGAGCCCAGGAGAACAGGCCTAGGTGGCAGAGACTGAGCTCCGCAGCCTGGGAGGGCACATGGAGGTTTAGCACTATGGTTGAGCCAAGAAGCAATTAATCCTTTCCTGTTCCAGTTTAAAACAAGCATCAACACAGTGTGCACCAATGCTAACCATTCTAGGGACTTCCCAACCCCTTCCTCAGGTTGGAAACTAACTGACAAACATTCTGCCCGACTCCCCTGATTTTTCTCCACCCAACAGAAATGGGGATATAGCAGTGGGGCCCGCTTACGTGTGACAAAGCCAACTCCAGGCACGTAATCAGCCAACAAGCGCAGAAGGAGGAGGATCCTGCCCCTAGGAAGGGAGAGAGCATGAATGAGTCCAGCGGGATACCTCCCGTCCCAGCTGTTGAATGCACAAACAGCAACGGCAGCTGTTACGCAAGGGCTCAGATTAACCTGGTCACAGGCACCCAGACCCCTTCAGATCTACTCACCCAGTTCCCTGACGCTATTTCTGTTAAAAGGGAATTTTTCAGCAAAAGCCCAGCAGGGGCCCCTTACTCTGAATATCGGTCATAGAAAGGAGATCTCAGCAGGTAGTACAGCAGTAGGATGGTTCGTCGCCTCAGCTCTGCTCGCTCTCGCCTGTTCAGGTCTTTCAGATCACTCAGCAAGCTCAGACTGGAAGGAGAAGGACAGAGAGGTAACTCACGGCAACAGCAGCCAGCAGGGAAAAGAAAGCATGTTTCTAAATGCCCTCCGTTCTCAGCTCCACGCAGAGCAGGCTGCACCAGCTCAGAACAGAGTGCTGTGAGTGTTGCAGAAAACACTAAATGTGTCAGTCTCTCAGCTAAAGACCAGCCCCTGTGCTTATTTCTTTCAGTAGGGCCTGCCCAGGTTTGGGGAACAGGGGGAAGTGCGACGCTCAGCCACCACCAACCTCAAGCACCTGCAAAGACTCTTCCTCAGACTGACCTTGAGATGTCCAGGACTGCTGAGAGGAGCCAGGGTTTCCACGATCTCTGGCCCCACACTCCTAAACTCAGTACTAGGAACACACAGTTAAGGAACGGAAAGAACCAGAGATGCCTAACGAGAGGCACGCAGACAAGCGATCCCCTGGGTACCAGCAACGCTCGGCCGAGTGCAGGAGAATACACTAAGGTACTGCTGGGGGGGGCCCAGGGAAGGGGCTGGAGGACTTGCACCCACAACTCCAGCAGCTGAGGCTAGCTGTCAAGACGTAGAAGAGAGGAGTCCCGAGGCCCCTGCCTCAGCAGAGCAGCACCAGGGAGACAGAAGCCTGGCGTGGCACTGCCCCGCACCAGGGCTGAGGCCGCAGCACCCTCTGCCGGCACCCGGGGTGCGGCGTGAGCCTGCACGGAGCCAGGGCAGGATACAGTGGAGCAGAGGGCGGGTAATGTAGAGGGATTCTGCGATGGTTTCTTGGAGACCCAGAGGGGTGGGAGGCTGGTTCATTTCCTCTGCTCTTCGGCTCTGCGACTCCTCCCTCTGCTGGGGGGACCCCCAGTGCCGGGACTGCAGGGATGGGGCTGAAAGCAGCCGATCAGGTCACCAACACAAATAAAACCTTCCTACCACGCTTTCCGCACCACCCCTGTGCTGCTTTCTGCACCGTGAAGGTGTGAAACGGGAAAGTTTGAAGAGGTGCTCACACAGCAGCTGCTGTGGCTGACCAGCACCCTCAGAGCTTGCCTCCAGATGGGACAGAGCAGGGAGAAGTCCTTGTAAGGTCCGTGCTCCTCAAAGCATAACCACGCTGAAGGGTTGTCTCCGTCACACAGCTGACTTGGGAAAATACAATTTAAGTGCTAGCCTTGCAGCACGTGCCTGGATCCCCATCGCTTTGATATCCCCGCACCCACAGGGCCCAGTGACCGGCAAGATATGCCTCAATACAAGGTTCTGCTCTTTACTGCCCACGACCAGATCATACATAAGAGGGCACAGAGCAGAAACAGCTCAGACAGAAAACAGGCTCAGCTACTTACTGCTCTGGAGAGAGCGCACAACACGGCTGGAACGCCTGCCAACATAGGTCTGATCCTTCCCTGAGGAGTTGTCTTCCATGTCTGCAGGAGAAAACAGCCACAGGGGTCAGGCTCCAAAGGAACACGCCTCACCTGAGCTGGCAGCACCCTTCCCTACATTGCCATCAAGACCAGACTGAAAGTTTGACTAGTGCAAACCGGATCATCCTGAAAGGGCTAACGCTGCACAGAGGGTGAAAAGGTAAATCTGTCTGACATCACTCAGGCCTAGGATCATTTTGCTCACTGTCACACCAGGGGACACGCAGCTTGACTCACGGTTCAGCCAGCAGTTCCAGGCTTAGACTCCTCCACCCCCTCCTTCCAGACTGTAGGACAACCCTGCCGCTAAGCTAACTCGTGCTCTGCAGAGGGCGGGAAGCTCAACGCAGCTCAGCTTTGTGTACTGAAGCCTTACAGTTCCCTGTGCAGCCCAAGCCGCTGCTCTGATGAGGAATTCCTAACAGGACACAACATGTGGCCTAACAAAGTGGCAAGCCAACGATGACAGCAGCGTGGGCTCACCTTGGGGGTGGAGAGGCTGCTGCTGCTCCCTGTTCAGCGGCACAATGGGAGGAGATGTCTGGATGCCAGCTTTGTACCACAGCAGGAGCAGGAGACGAAGGATGGCTCTGTGAGCAGACACATGGAAGCTTTCAATACCAGGCTACGGAGCTGGGTTCCTGTTGCACCGGAAAGGTGGCTTCCACAGAAGGGGGAAACACTCAGGTCTGCGCAGGGCAGCTGGCAAGGCGAGAGGGGTAAGTGTCCCCTTCTGTGGCACAGTATCCAGCACACCGCAGGGCTCTGAATTCCACCAGCCTCAGGGACCGGCAGCTCAGTCCTGATTAGGCTTTTTCCTGGGGTACTGCCGAGTCCCCTCTAGACCCCCCTTCCAAGCGCACGCTGCCCCTTCCCCTCTGCCCCCAGCACTTACTTAGCCAGCTGGATGAGGACAATGATGGTCCACCGGCCCATCTCCCCCCACACCATGGCTGTCCCCATCTCCGCAAAGACCTCCACGCATTCTAGCACACTCAGCCAGGTCAGCAGCTTCTGCTGTGGCAGCGACTGTAAAACACAGAGGGGAGGAGGAGGAGAGGATGCAGGTTCTGTTTGGGAGTTAAAGGGGGCAGAAGCATGGCCCAGTCTGGTAGGGCCCTCAGAAATAAGCACCGGATGACCTTGGAAGTCATAGCCCCAGAAACAAAAAGTGGTACCTCCACTGCGGCCAGACTCTATGCACAAACCTGCTTCTCTACCTCCAAGCAGGGGCAGACCAAGACATCACAGTATCACACAGAGCTGCTACCCCAGAAACAGGCAGAACATCAGAGCTGTATCCTGGATTGCCTTCTACCCCAACTGACAGAGCAGGACAGTCTCCTGGGTTGTGGCACTGTGCCTGAACTCCATGGCAAAACTCTCTCCTCCTTGTACCAGAGGGATACACAACGACCTCCCTCCCTGGTTAGAGTTGAGGAGGGAGTACGCTTGCAGTAGAGGGAAGGGGACCCAGAGTCCACAGTCACACCAGAGCAAATGCCTGCTGAATAAAGCATCAGTCTAGATTCCAGGCATGAACCCCAAGACAGTGGGTGCTCCTCCAGCCTGGGTCCCTGCTCCCCATGCAGGAACTTGCTGTCAACCACAGGAGTTAACCCATTGAAAAGCATCCATAAAGACAATATAGCTGAAATTCACTTCGGCCTTTAACAACCAGGGAAGCAAGTCTTCTGCATTTCTGTTTGTTACACACCTGATGCTCCAGCCAGAGAGAGCTGCCTACACCCAAACCCAAACAGCAGGCAGGCTTGCAACAGAAGAGGCCTGTCCGGAAGAGAAACGCCCTTCTCCTCCTCATTCCCCAAAGGGTCTAACAAGTGCTGGGAGCCAGCCTGGGGCTCTTGCAAGAGAAACATAGAAGCAAGGTGCTTATGTTTGGTTTGCTCAATAGCATATGCAAAGGAAGTGTCTGAGGAAATGGAATCAGCGCTTCAGCGCTCCAGAGCCACTGGTCTGGAAACAACAACTGTTAATCGGCACCACCTTTGCCTAGCTCAAGTTCCAAGCTTCTCAAAAACCCAGTGGAGCTCCTGGTGCAAGTCAGGGCTTGATTTCTGTGGTCCAGGGAGTGCTCCAGCCGCTCCTCCAAGCCAGGAGGTATGGGGCAGGGCTGCTCTTTACCTGCCTTCAGAGGTTGCGTCTGGCCTCTACATACCTCACAGCAAAGAGGCCACAGCAAAAACCTGTTAGTTTCTACAGACACTCCCTAAAATCTTCTGCAAAGAAGAAAGCACGTGTTCCAATTCCTCCTCCCACACATTTCAACCTTACCACGGGCAGGCTCCGCTGCAGCTCTTTTCGGAGAATCCAGTCATTTAATAGCACTAGGAGGTTAGAGGCAGAGTACACTAGAAAAGGAACAGAAGAACACTGCAGTTACGGGACACACAGAAAGCAAGCCAAACCGAACCTGCTGCCTCTTCCCCCGGGAGGGCACGAGCGAAGAACGGCAGCAAGACGTGCAGATTCTTCCCACAGGCTGCCAGACGATGCAGCCAGGCATGAAGAAAACAAGGGGTCCGGGGAACGGCCCCACACGCACCCGCGCAAAGCCACACCACCAGCCCTTCAGCCGGCGGGTGCCAGGCTGCCCCGGCCCCGGCAACCCCCCCGGCTCCCCGCTGCCCACCTACCCAGCTCCGACAGTGCCTGGGAGTCCGAGAAGCGACCTGCGAAGGGAAGAGAGCAGCTACCAGCCAGAGTCCAGCACGGGGGGAAGCCCCCGCTCCCTGCTGGGCCCCAGCCCCCCCCTCACCCCCCCCCGGGCAGGTGCCGGAGCTGAGCGGGACCCAGGCCCCAGACGGGAGGGACGAGGGCCCGGCCGCCCCCTTCCCGCACCTGGCAGCAGGTAGGAGAGGCCCCGCACGGTGCCCTCCAACTGGGCCGTGGCAGCCGGGTGCCGCCTCACGTACTCCTGGTAGCGTTGGCACAGCAGGCGCAGCCACGCCACCAGGCCACCGCCGCGGGCAAGGACCGGGACCGGGACCGGGACC